>CANNZV010003795.1:0-54174 GCA_947561585.1 Caprella mutica | reverse complement strand
ATATCTGAGATTTGACCCAGTCTGCAGAATATGTGAGATATTTGGGATATTCTCTCCGAACAATTTTGAATTAATTCCTATATTTACATTAATTTTGCTACGAACACTTCTGAATTAATTCCTACATTTACATTAATTTTGCTACGAACAAAATAAAGAGATCTCTACGAACACTTTACCAGTTTCTGCAGACTGGGATTTGACCATTTGAAATCTAAGCCAATTAATTGGCTTTAACTGACATACACTTATACATGGGATCCGGATATCAAGGATTGTTCTAACTTTCAGTTCACAGTTCACTCTGGTGCCATGTTACATTGTTACAGAGCCAGTCTGCTGAATATGTGAGATATTTGGGATATTCTCTCCGAACAATTTTGAATTAATTCCTATATTTACATTAATTTTGCTACGAACACTTCTGAATTAATCCCTATATTTACCTTAATTTTGCTACGAACAGAATAAGAGATCTCTACGAACACTTTACCAGTTTCTGCAGACTGACTGGTTACAGAGTATATCAGTTAAAGGGGTAGGACTACTCCAGTCTGCAGAATGTTTCTCTTCTCCCGCAGAGATTTTAATTTGAGAGAAAGTTTCTCTCTGACTCTCAGCACCAGCAGCAGATTCAGAATCTCCCGCAGCTAAATTAATGGTAATATAGAAATTAATTCAAAATCTCCCGCAGCTAAATTGATGGTAACATAGGAATTAATTCAAGATCTCCCGCAGAGATCTCAAATTTCTAAAAATTCAATCAAAATCTCCCGCAGAGAGTCTTGTAAAAATGTTCCATATTCTGCAGACTGGGTCAATTAATTCAAAAGTTTTAGCCAATTAGACATATCTGAGATTTGACCATTTGAAATCTAAGCCAATTAATTGGCTTTAACTGACATACACTTATACATGGGATCCGGATATCAAGGATTGTTCTAACTTTCAGTTCACAGTTCACTCTGCTGCCATGTTACATTGTTACAGACTACAGAGTATATCAGTTAAAGGGGTAGGACTACTCCAGTCTGCAGGATGTTTCTCTTCTCCCGCAGAGATTTTAATTTGAGAGACAGTTTCTCTCTTGACTCTCAGCACCAGCAGCAGATTCAGAATCTCCCGCAGCTAAATTAATGGTAATATAGAAATTAATTCAAAATCTCCCGCAGCTAAATTAATGGTAACATAGGAATTAATTCAAGATCTCCCGCAGAGATCTCAAATTTCTAAAAATTCAATCAAAATCTCCCGCAGAGAGTCTTGTAAAAATGTTCCATATTCTGCAGACTGGGGAGTACTTACCGAATGGAACCTAATGGAGTCCTACCCTTGATCCTACTGTCCTACCCACCTCTTTTCGGCTAAAAATAACTTCCATTCGGCCATGTATAAGAGAACCTATGTCAGTTAAAGCCAATTAATTGGCTTAGATTTGAAAAGGTCAAATCTCAGATATATATGTCTAATTGGCTTTAAATTTTGAATTAATTCCTATGTTTCCATGTTAATTTTGCGATGCGTAGAAACACCGAAACAGACCAAAACGGAGTCAAATATGTATGTTAAAGAACGGTTTGCATCATTTTAAATGCTCTATGAGGTTATATATTGCCAAAGAACACCGGAACCGACCAAAATGAACCAAAACGTACCGGAACGGACCGAAACGGAGTCAAGTATGGATGCTAGAATACTGTTTGCATCATTATGAATGCTCATGGAGGTTATTAAAGAATGAATAGTTGCATTAACATATAAAGAGCTTAAACGTACTTATTACATGAGTACAAACGTACTTATTACATAAGTACAAGCGTACTTATTACATAGGTACAACGTAATCATTACATTAGTACAAACGTAATCATTACATTAGTACAAACGTACTTATTACATTAGTACAAACGTACTTATTACATTAGTACAAACGTACTTATTACATAAGTACAAACGTACTCATTACATTAGTACAAACATACTCATTACATTAGTACAAACGTACTTATTACATTAGTACAAACGTACTTATTACAAAAGTACAAACTTACTTATTACATTAGTACAAACTTACTTATTACATTAGTACAAACGTACTTATTACATTAGTACAAACGTACTTATAACAACAACATGCTGATAGTCTTTCCCATTGCATGATACGTGCACTGGTTGTGACTGTCTATTTTTATCTGTCTATTCCTACCCGTTAATTCTTATCTGTCTATTCCTATCCGTTAATTATTATCTGTCTATTCCTATCCGTTAATTATTATCTGTCTATTCCTATCTGTTAATTTTTCTCCTTTGAAAATAATATTCTATCAATGTCGGTGGATTTTTAGCTATTTATTCAATTTCCTATGTTACCATTAATTTTTAAAGGATAAATGAAGAAAATGTTCGTGGTTTGGCTAAATTACTGGAAATTTATGGTGAATTTTTTCAGCTTTTTCAAAAAGTCAGTGGGATTTGTCATTTGTGCACCAAATAAAGACTGGAGTAAATAGTCGTAGTCCCAGGACTATTTACCATATGGAATACCGCATGGAGTCCTACCTTTGACTTTGATCCTACCCGCGTGACCTCTATTCGGGACTCTGGTAAAAATAACTTCCATTCAGTAAATAGTCCCAGGACTAGGGTCATGCAGGTAAATTGCGGCCCTTTTATTTTTAATTGTGGCCCTATGCCCCTATCAAGAGAGTCTCTAAAACATTCTGAACCGAAATTACATTAAAATGGCATAGCTATCAAAAGAAGCGCAGATATACTATAATTTATTAATTTAAGTTTTTAACTTGTGTTTTGAAGTTATGATGTTTCTGTTGTTAGAGGCCGCAATTTACCTGCTTCACCCTATTTACCGAATGAAACCTAATGGAATACCAAATGGAGTCCTACCCTTGATCCTACCCACCTCTATTCGGCTAAAAATAACTTCCATTCAGTCAGGGTGGTTCCGGTTTGGTTTAAAGATATTCGCGGGCATCTTTACGCACCTCTATTAACTTGGAAACTAAGAGATTAATACAAATTTTGATTTTGCCATCGTAAAGAACGGCCTATAAAACCTTAGAAACTATGTAGAAGGTATACTTGTACCACACTTTAATAGAGCGTCAAATGTTTGAACAAGTAACACCTATGAAAGCATAGCTTCAATATTGCGGCATGTGAAAAGACAAATCGCAAATAGTTTGCTATTATCATATTACGGAAAAAGTTATTGGTCTATTTACTGTAAATTGTCCGTGAACATCATAAATTAGGCGATGTTCATTTCTATAGTCCGATTCAAGTTACAGACAGAATTTTTTTATAATAACTTCTTTGTTAGTGTGAAAATTAGCTCGCCTAATAAAAGTTTATGTGGACATCTTTTCGCACCAATTGTAACTCGGTAACTATTGGATTAATCCAATTTTCGGTTATGCCATCGTGAAGCACAGCTTCTGAACCTATAGAAAGAATGTTGCATATTTGGTATATTGATATCATTTGATGATCTTGATTCTTGATCATATAATACGTGGTAAGTAAAAACGTCCGATGTAGCGCATCCTTAATATCATAATTTTTCATCTTCTCGCACTGCTATTAACTCATAAATTAATAGATTAATTCAAATTGGATTCTGCCAACGTAAAGAACAGCTTCTGAACCCATTGAAACAATGTCAATATAGGTGCATTTTGATAACATTGGTTTATAATTAATTATCTCACCTGGTGCGTAAAGACGCACGTTTTAATGCGTTGAAGCACCCTACTTCTAGAGCATTCTTCCACGCAAACAAATTTTTAACAATTGTCATTATTATCGTATGGTGTCTACCCGTACATGAACAATTTGGTTTGCATGGCTAACCCAAAAAACACGATTCTTTTGATTCGCGATTCCGATTAATCGTCCCATCACTAGTTTTTTTTTTCAAAAACACATTGATTTTTTTTTTTTCAAAAAATCATTGGTTTTTAACAACCATGCATTCTGTAAATAGTCCCAGGACTATTTACTGAATGGAACCTAATGGAATACCGAATGGAGTTCTATCCATCTCTATTCGGCTAAAAATAACTTCCATTCGGTAAATAGTCCTAGGACTATTTACCGAATGGAGGTTACTGAAAGAAAGCATGTAGTAGCAAATGTATCTAGAGGTTTAGATTTATAATATTTATCAACACTGAACAATACAAGGAAATACAGTTATTGAATATTATTATATTTGATAATATTATCCATTAGTTATCATATTACCTCACAATGCTAATTAGTTATTATAAATCAAAGGAGAAAAAAAATGCAAGTCAACCTGACTCATCGCTTGAGTCAAGGCTACAAAACTCCAATATTGGAGTCTTCTTTCTTGATTGACTCTACCTGAGTCAATCTGACTATGAATTAGGAGTCATTATGACTCTTGTTTTTGAGTAAAATGTTAATGAGTCAAATTGACTCACATTTATGATCAAGTTTTGGGACAAACTGAAAACTCAAATTTTTATTCAATTTGACTCATATTTTTTTCTCAGTGCAGACATCGTAAAGGAGCATACATACATCGTAAAGGAGCACAAAAGACCTGTTCTATTTGATTCAGATATATTTACTGATATAGTAGAACTCCTCTTCAGTAAACTTCAACTAGTTCACTAAAGAGAGTTTACTCTGCTATAGAGGATATAAGAGATGAATAAAAATCGTGTTTTTTTATGGCAGACTATAAAAAAATTCTTTTTGAAATAAATTCAATACACAAGGTAATTTAATTCTCATTGAACAGGAGTTGCACTGGTAGATCTCCTGTTTCATTTTTTCACTTATCACTATACAAGTAAGTTTGCTATACAGGAATTCACTATAGAGGAGTTTCACTGTATTAAACTATTTTTAATATACTTAAACATAATCTTGAATACATTTCATGTTAAACTAGTAAATTCATGCCAAAGTGTTAGCTACCACTGTCGGTGGCAGTACTCATGGATGCAGAAATGCTACACCGTGATCCAAGGAATGTGACTAAAACAGAGACAAGTACCGATTACTGCACTCGCAAAAGAGAAAACTGAAGGTATGTGCCTACCTAACACATGTATCTAAGACCTTTTGAACTTTATATAGTTTTAAGAAAATAATAAAAGGAAAGGATATTATCAAGTAAACAAAATATATGATCAGGTTTCATGTATATTACCCAAAACTTCGGAACTCCTTTTTTCTGGTGAGTTTTTCTTAATCCATTCTTCAGAGTGGCATGCCTCGCATTTTTCCTGTCGAATCCGTGGATGGCAGAGATGTCTAATCCGTCGAGCAACGACCATTATACCTGCAAGAAAAAAAATTTATTTTAGAAATGTGAAATGCAAACTCATAGACTCTCATTGCCTAGGTATCATGAGGGGAAATACAAGAGGGTTATAACTAGTGGATATTTGTGTAAAATGCACAGTAACGAGCCTTATAACAATATTTATGATTTATAATAAAGATTATAATAAATTTAATGAAATACATCTGTTTTATAATCAATAATTATCTACTTTATGGCTTTTAATTAAAATAACTCACTATCTAAGTCTGGGGAAATTGGAGGGGACTGACAAAAAGTGAGCAGCTGCTGAACTGGGTTCTGTAAATATTAATTACATTAGTTAATTTAATAGGAAAAAATAAAATGAATAATCAAATTAGAAAAGAAATGGAATAAGAAAATGAAATTAAAACTAACTATACTCAAGTAATTACTATTCTAATTAATTAGATAATGCTACCTACTTTATGTCTTAGTCTTAAAATTCAAATAACTCACCATTAGTGCTGATAAAGAGTAGACTGAAGCCAAAGGAGACTGAAGTTTGAAGCCTGCCGAATCAGTGAATTTGAGTCATCAGACGGGTGAAAAAAGTTATTTTAATATGTTTAAAATATTAAGATCTCTGAGAATCAGAGACTGAGGCCCCACCATAACTTCTATGGCCCTTTCCATAATTATTTTAATTTGTATTAATTGCCCTTGGTTATAGGTACAGTCACTTTATCTTCTATTGCCCCCCATAACTTTCTCCCTGGAGAAAGTCACTACTTTCTATGGCACCACCATAACTACCCCTAGGTACAGTCATTCTATCTTGTATGGCATACCTAATGACCCTACAGTAACAATATTTTTTTATTTCAACCATGAAATTTCAAGGAGGGAGGGTAGGCCGTAGGGTAAGTTCCTAATTATCAGTCAGTTCCACATCTTCGGATATAGAAGAAAAACGATGTAATAATTATTATTATTTTAGTATGATAGGTTGAGTACTCAATTATATCGTTTTATCTTGTATGTTTGAAGATTTAGAACTGACCGATAATTCGGAACTTGTTGTTGTTGTGGACCCCGCTCCACCACTGACACAGTGGTGGAGCCCTCACATCGAGAGACGGCGCAGCTGCCCGCCAGAGTTCCCCCAGACCCACAGCCCCCCAGCCGGAGATGTTGAGTTTCAGCCAGGACCAGGTGGTGAACATGTGCACTGGGTCGGCTGTATGTGTGTGTAGTGCGTGTTAAATGTTATGTGTGTTGGTGAAGTGTGTGTGTGTTCCTCTCATGTACTCCACTCCCCTTATCCCTCCCCCTACGTTCCCAGTAGAGCTACCCACCTGTCTATAAGGGGGGCAACTCCAGCTGGGTCAGTCCAGAGGTTTTCCGGAGTAAGGGACTGCAGTACAGTTGAAGAGATGTTTAGTGTCGTGCGTGTTGGTGTTACAATGTGGACAGTGTGGTGTTGGGTGTGTGTCGGGTGATATCTTGTGTAAGTAGCTGTAGAGAAGTGGTGATTTGTTTGTCCTAAGTTGTGCGAGTTATCTGCGTGTGTGTTTGGGTAGTGTTTGTTCATTAGTGTTGATGTCTGGTGGTGTGGCGTTCAGAATTTTGTTGATTTGTTTGTTGTTTATGTATGTTTGAACTGTTTGTTTGTGTATTGTTTTCATGTTTTGTTTGATGGTGTCTGTTGATGTGGTGTCTGGTGGTGTGTCTAGATTGATTGTGTAGTTGTTGTTGTTGTCATGGATGGTCTGTTTTTTGTGTCTTTGTGAGGTGCTCTGATGTGTGAGGTAGTGCAGTGGGTGGTCGGGGTGTTGTGTCTTTTGTCTGTATTGTGATGCGTGTAGTTGTAGGTGTTGTTTGAGAGGGAGGGTTTGTGTTTCGTAGTGGAGATGTTGTATGTTTGTGTCTCGAGTGCAACCTGTGGCTATCCTAAGTGCTGTGTTTTGTACGATCTGTAGTGTGTTGATGTTTGTGTCTGATGTGATGGGGGACCAAACTGTGTTACTGTACTCTAGGACAGGGCGTGTAATTGTTTTGTGTGTATTTAGAAGCGTTTCTTTTGTCTTGCCCCAGTGTGTAGATGTGAGAGCTTTGATGATCTTAAGGGTCTGTTTGGCTTTTTGTGTTGTGTGTTTTATGTGTTGTGAGTATGTGAGCTTGGGGTCAAAGATGACTCCAAGTATTTTGGGGTTGCGTGTTGTGGGTAGGTCTGTGTCTTGTATTTTGAGTGTGAGTGTTGTGCTGTATTCTGCTGGATCAGGAGTGAAAAGTGTTGTTTGTGTTTTGGAGGCGTTGAGTGTTCGTTGGTTTTGTTTTGTCCAGGTGTGTATCTGTTCTAAGTATGGTTGTATTTGTGCCTATTCGGAACTTACTCTACCTAGCTAAATTCTTTTCATTTTAGGCTACCTATTTTGTTTATAATCTTATTACTTACCTTAAACAGGGCTTGTATGAACACTTAATAGATACTTTCACACTTCTGTTATGAGCAATTAGACTCATTAAGAAACGAAATAGTGGCTTTGTTTGTAGAAAATAGGCACAGCGAAATTTGAACCTAACTGACCGTTATTTATTTTAATGCGGAAAGGTTCTGTGAGTGGACACTGAATGTGATTAATATAAATAGGAAAAATAGATAAAAGGTAGGCATTATTTGGCTAATTTTGAAAGAAATAACACCACGCTATCATTAATATCATAAACTAGACTTTAAAATGTATATAACATGAATCAACTATGTATTTTAGTTTTATGGTTTTGGCTTTTCCGCGTCAGATGAAGCACAATTTAATTAAAATAAAATCCTTCAAAGAGTCTGAAAATGATTATTTAAAGTACAGAATCGGATTTGGAAAGTTAAAAATAGCCTATGTACATATTTGAATTATCTGAAACACTCCATTTTGAAAATATGAAATATATATTATTTTAAAAAGTTCATTTTTTTTAAACTGCTTTCTAGAGATTTTCTGAATTCATAAATCGATTCGGAAGGCTCATTTTACTAAGAATTGGTACATTTTCAACTGATATCTGTTCGAAATTGGTCTTAATTTTCAAATTTGAGTTTCACTCTTTTATTTTTGTGCTTAAAATTGAAGATATTCAACTCGTCATAATTTTTTATTCAACTTTTCGATTTTTTTTAAACTTGGTGTACAGATAGAATTTTGGACACAAATTACGAATATGTTCGTTTTCAGAAAGGCAATCTGGTTTTCGAAATCAGACAGGGTTTTCAAATATAGTTGTGATTTTGACACCCCCATTCAAATTCATAACTTTTTTATGGGATTGTAGCATAATAATATAATAATTTAATGCACCTAATTCCGTTCAAAAATCATCATACATTCAAAATTTAGAGTCGTTCGAAAAATTTAATATCTCTTATCTTTCAAATCAGGCAAAATTTCGAAAAAAAACTCGTGAATAAAATAAATTTTGATGAGGTTTGTTAACATTATTCTGGAATAAGATTTCCAAAAAAGTCTATACTAATAATTTCCCTTGTGTGTTTATTTATTTATATATTTATTTATTTATTTATTTGGTGTCCGCTTTAACACGACGGGCATTAAACATGAAGATATGAAATTTAAAATCCTCCGTTTATGTTCAAATTATAAATGTTTTATCTATGAAAAATGATCAGTTTTTGCATAAAAATGAAATTTAGTTGAATTCACTAAAAAAACAAGAACGGGTAATAAATTACTATTGAAGACCCGTTATTTTAACAAGCAAATACACTAGTTCTTAACCCTTTACCCGGCAAGTGATCATATATGATCACTTAAATTCACACTAAAGAAAACGTCACAGCACACACACATCAAACCAATCACAGTATTCAGGGCTATCTTTTGATACTTTACAATTCGTTTTAAATGGTACAGGGATCAATTGGGGTGGTTTTGAATTTGCAGTGTGTAACACCACATAAAATTTCGTAGTGTAGAGTGTATTTTTTTCCGATTCACTTGATGTGTAGCAGCTCCAAAATGCATGTGAGTGCATCTCACCCTATGGAATATCTTTATCATATCCTATACCACATATATTAGTACCTATACCTATTTGATATTTATAGTTATTACACAATTGCCATTGAAAAAATGTGTTGATCATATATGATCACTTGGGTCGAATAGTGATAACTTTTTTTATTTGATATTTTTTCTTAATTTATATAATAATAGCAGAAAATGTTGAATGATTTACCTGGTTAAATGCAAAAACTATGATGAAAGTATCATAACATAATTCTCGTAATGAACACTGCTTAAGAGATCAAGAAAATTTGTTTATATAATCAAATAATCACACAGATTAGGGTTGAGTCATGAATTAGGTCTACTTTTACCCCTACTCTGTCATATAATTGATATAAAATCCATAATATCAATTTACTCATCATCATTCAGTCGCATGAAGCGAGTAAAATGCAGTATCCTTGGGAGGAGCATAAGCGATATCTATGTCAGGTGACTGGGAGAAGTAAAAGAGAGAGGTTAGTAAGGTCACTCATCAGATTCCTCTTTGAACGCTGATCACGAAACTAATTTCAAATGATCGAAATCCAACTGAAAGTGATTCAAAAACCAGTTCATCTGAAAGGTGGTGTATAGAAAGAAGAAAGTCATTCGAGTTCAAAAACTTCTAACACATACGAATGTCAAGCCAATTCTCATAATATCAATTTCATTTCGGCATGGTCGCACCAATGGCGTTTCAATCATGTGTCCGAAGGCCTGTTCGAAATATCATTCTGAATTATCGAACAGTTTCATATTTTCAGATAGGTTAAAAATTATATTTCCATTTTATCATTCAACTTTTAATGTAATTGGTTACCATGATATCAGTATATATGTATATTGGATACTAATTAACATTACCAATCAAATAATTATTGAATAGCTATTTAATTTAAAGTGTGGTATAATTTGGAGCTGTCTGATAACCTGGAACTTTCCCTGTGTTGAAATACCAAATTGATAAAGTGGTTTTGTAGGTATAAATAATTTCTGATAATTATTTAATATATATATTCTCCTCCATTGACTATTTGTTACCTCGAACTATTTACCAACAATATTCCTTATTATCAACAAAGTCCGGTAGCGAAACCTCTGGTAGCGAATTGTCCTGTTGCGAAATGTCCAGTAGCGTAACGTCTGATAGCGAAACGTCTGGCAGCAAAACGTCCGGTTGCTAAATATCTTGGAGCGAAACGTTTGATAGTGCAACGTCCCGAAGCGAAACATCTGGTAGATTTACGTCCGGTAGCGAATTGCCCAGATGCGAAACGTCCGGGTGTAAAACGTCCAGTTGCGAAACGTCCAGTTGCGAAATGTCTGGGTGCAAAACGTCCAGTAGCGAAACATCTGGTAGCGTCACGTCAAGTAGTGAAACGTCCGGTAGCGAACTCGCTCACCCACCCACAGGTTCCATTCGGTAAATAGTCCCAGGACTATTTACCGAATGGAAGTTATTTTTAGCCGAATAGAGGTGGGTAGTACTCCATTCGGTATTCCATCAGGTTCCATTTGGTATTTAGTAGTCCTGGGACTATTTACAGAATGGAAGTTATTTTTAGCCGAATAGAGGTAGGTAAGATCAAGGGTAGGACTCCTTCGGTATTCCATTAGGTTTCATCAGGTTGCATTAGGTTCCATTCGGTAAATAGTCCTACCGCAGGTAAAGCCCATTATAATTGGCTTAGTTTTCAAAAGGTCAAAACTCAGATATGTCTAATTGGCTTAAAATTTTGAATTAATTCCTAAGTTCCCATGTTAATTTTGACTTGAAATCTTCATAAATGAGCCAAGTTGGCTTGGGTCAGAATTTTTGTGAAATTTTGGCTCAAAAATTTGAATACAATTTTCTAGCCTCTGAAACATGGCCACTCTAGAAAAAGTGGTCTTTTCTGATGGATTGATTAATCACTCTGTTGGAGTTTAGCAAACCTTAAAATATAGTAATAAATTAATGGGAACTGTATAATCCGCAGCATTTAGCCTCTAAAATTCATCTGTTAGCCTAAGTAATTAATCCATCAGTAATGACCACTTTTTCCAGAGTTGGCCTAAGGTAGCCTATTTTCTAGAGTGGCTTCCAGTCTATTTGGTGCACAAAATTTTACAGATATTTTGAAAAAGCTGAAAAAATCATCCATAAATTTTCAGTAATTTGGCAATTCAGCCCAGTCTGCAAACTATGCACAATCAGTCTCCAAACAATGCGCAATCATCTCCAAATTTTTAATTCTTTGGGCAATTTGTCTACAAAGATTTTCAAATTTATCTCCAAAATGGCCAAAAATTCAAAATACTCTCTCATAATTGCATGTAAACCCATGTTTCAAAGTATGGATAAAGTCGCCAGTATATTAGCGACTTTTGTGGGGGTGAACTAAGTTGAAAAACATGTAAATAACAAGTAAATCACTCCTAAAATAGTCTCAAGAGATGCACATACTGCATGCATCAGACATGACGCATAAGGATATTTTCAAGTGTAAAATCTTCACTAGGAAATCAAATTTCTTCTTTAAAGCATCTTAAATGTGGCGACCCCCGACCTTAATCCATTTTCTCACTAAACTGGCG
Organism: Caprella mutica; assembly: GCA_947561585.1. Classification (NCBI taxonomy): domain Eukaryota; kingdom Metazoa; phylum Arthropoda; class Malacostraca; order Amphipoda; family Caprellidae; genus Caprella; species Caprella mutica. The sequence continues at coordinate 42,234 of CANNZV010003795.1, read as the reverse complement.
ATTTTTGTGCCACACTTTGAAACATAGGAATTAATTGGGAAATTGTCGCCGAATAATTCAGTAGAATAATTTCAAGGCCTCAACAGTCGCCTGATAAACTTCACGACTTCATGCACCTTTTGCAGACTGGAATATGGGAGATATTTGGGATGTTCTTTCTGAACTATTTTGAATCAATTCCTATATTTACATTAACCAGTCTACAGAATATGGGACATTTTAAACATTTTCTGTGCAAACAATCCTAAATTTTCTCCTATATTTACTTACTGAGAACAGTCTACCACTACCAGTCTGATAAATGTGTCTTCGCCCACAGAGATTTTATTTTGAGAGAGAGTTACTCTCTGACTCTCAGCAGCAGATTTATAATCTCCCACAGCTAAATTATTGGTAACATAGGAATTAATTCAAAATCTCCCGCAGCAAAATTAATGGTAACATAGGAATTAATTCATGATCTCCCGCAGATATCCCAGTCTGTATTTGTTGCACAAAATTCCATTGACTTTTTAAAAAGGCTAAAAAAAATCTTACCCTAAATTTCCAGTGATTTGGCTAATCCACCAACATTTTACCCTATTTTTCCACCTTAAATTAATGTTAACATAGGAATAAATAGATAAAAATCCACCGACTTTGCCAGAATATTATTTTCAATGGCGAAAAATTTGGAAAATTTACCATGAAATACAGACTGTCAGAGTATTATTTTCAATGGCGAAAAATTTGGAAAATTTACCATGAAATACAGACTGTCAGAGATCTCCAATTTCTAAAGTTCAATCAAAAACTCCATCAGAGATTCTTGGAAAAATGTTCCATATTCTGCAGACTGGAGAACAGAAGCCAAAATAAAGAATATTTTTGGAGAACAGTATACCCTGTCAACAAAGCGCGTCCATGTCGCAGATTATTATTGTTGCCGAAGATCTTTGGAGTCCTATTTTGAGGGAAAATATATCTTTGTAAGATCTTGGAGACACTTTTCTAATTAATAGGAATGTTTACATGTATTGAAGACATTTTACCAAGTAAAATAGTATGTCTCATAAACTCTCCATTTTCTCTCCAGCTCTCCAAAATTCACCAAATTTCTCTCCAAAATGATCAAATTATCAAAAATTCTCTTCAAAATAACATTGTAGCATACTAAGCATAGGAGAAAATTAGATATTTCTCGCCATTTATAATTGAAGACCTCAAAATTAGTTAATACTGTCACAAACTTGCCATTAAAATTGCGAGTTTGGACATGCTTTATTACCTGGAATATAGGGATTAATACAGAAGTGTTCATTGATAAATTAATGTAAATATAGGAGTTAATTGAAAATGGTTCGGAGAGAATATCCCAAATATCTCCCATATTCTGCTGAAGATTTAAAGCAAAAATTAATATGGGAATATCCAGGTAGTAAAGCCTGTCCAAACTCGCCATTTTAATTTCTCTCCATTTACAATTGAAGAACTCAAAATAATTGTCACAAACTCGCCACCAAAATGGCGAGTAGGGACATGCTTTATTACCTGGGACTAGCTATATATAAGAATTCTGAATTACAAGCTATAAATTAAAGCTCAAGCCCTTATGTAGGTATGTAAAACATACTTTTTGGGTGAATTCTTCACTAAGAACCCAAATAACTACTTGAAAATGAGTTAAATCAATGTGGTGACCTTAGCCTAGTACCATTTTCTCCTCAAAAGTCAAATGGGCAACTTTCCTGTCACACTGTGAAACAATAACTTAGTCTCGGTCTGACTTTGCTCCAATTTTGGTCTCTGCGACTCCAACCCCTCAGTGACCTCACTGCCCTGAGTCCCCTCTTCCTCCAACCATATAGATTTCACAGGCCAACATAAAATCTAACAAGATCTTCCAGTTCCCTCTCTCTTGGACTCTCCACATATACATATTATACATCTCTCTTCATCCTTCACTATTTGAGGTTTCTTCTGTTTTCCAGCTACAAACAGTTTGTTCTTGATCTGAAATTCTGAACCAGATTCTATCTTTCTCTCCTCTCTCATAGTCTTCTTCTCATTTCCCTATTATAACTTTTATAACAGAACAGCCCTGAGCCAAAGCGTGTTCTTCTGATTCTTTTCCCTTATCTCCTCCATCCATTCTCTCTCCACTCTCTGCTATTCTTTTCTTCACCTCATGTCCACTCATCATATCTAAGCTTCTCCACATCTATCTGCCCACTCCATGTATTTCTGTGTTCTTCTCAACCATCCCACTCTACCTCTCCTAAATCTGTTCACACTCGCCTCACCTGCATATTCTTTCCTTGAATTTTCTTCTTTCAATACTGTAATATCATTCTCACCATCATGCTCTTCATGATTTCAATTTCAAGCTTGTCCCTCATTACTGCCACAGAGAATACTCTATTTTGCCTTCTTCTATCAGACTCTCAGTATGAAATAGCTGTAAATATAGAAAGAAACTTAGTATTGACTGGATTATCTGATATATAAGTGTCAATTGATGTGTGTTTATTAATTGAGATTTATTTTTCAGAATTTTGATAAATGTAGATACCTCTTAATATTGAATTTTTTTGTAGGGTAATTTCAAGTGTTATAAGTAAAAAATGTAGCTTCACAACACTAAAACAAACACAAACAAAATGGATGATAATCAGAGAAGTGTTATCGCCACATCTTCTGCTGGGATGAAGTATTATGTCTCTCAGAATAATATGTGCCAGACCTCCAATGCAGCAAGTCAAGAGCAATACATTCCCATTCACAACAAAACCCTCTACTCTTCTGATGGACATTTTTCAACCACCACTACTGGGCACATTGACCCTAGCCAAGTGTTATCAGTAGCTTTGAACAGTGCTCAGATAACTCAGGGTAGCAACTATCTACAACCTGTCAACAGCAACATGCAGCAAATACCTCTAACTGTGCAGTCAAATCATGAGGTCTTGCATGGAAACCAGGTTATAAATGCCGGTAACATCATTCAAAATGTAGATTCACACTTGCTTCAATCTTCTGTCTATCCTACACATATTGGATCTTCTCAAATCATCCAAGCATCAGGTTCTGTTGATACAAACACTCAGTTCTATCAGACTGACACAGGTGTTGCCTTTGGTCAAACCATTCCAACCGTTGTAACTAATACGCTCCCAGTGAACCACTCTTCTTCATCAGACTTGATCAACCTGCAGCCTGCCGTCCCCTTCAATCCTAATACCATGCAGTACATATCCAGCAGTCAAGTTACAACAGATATTGCTAATACAAGCCAAGTTGGTGTTTCTTTTAACAACCAACAGGGCATCTATTCACACCCTGAAGTTCTTCAATCTTTTCAATACTCCGAACATCCAGGCAATGGACAGGAGATATCCCACAACAAAGAAGTGTTGGGACAACGGCGGCTGGTCATAAGTGTTGGAAAGTACCCTCCCCCTCAACCAGCAGAATCATCTGTTGGTTATGATGCTCATGGTAAATTTGTAATCATAACAGGGAAATTGAATCACAATGGACGTTGGCCTAGATTGTCTAATGAACATTTCAATATTCTTCGAAATGTTATGACGGAGAGAGTTAAAAAGGATGAAAAGCCTATTTCAGCACCAATGATTCCATTGACTGTTGATGTGGATGACAAATCTAACATCATTCAACTTCAACAAACTGCAAATAAATCAAAACCACAAACGACTAACAAGTATTACGGATGTACAAACTGCGGATGTACATTTATGCGTCCTGTTATGTTAAGGTAAGAAATTTCTTCTGAAAGTAATCATTTTAAGCTTGTGATATTGAGAGAGTGACCTGTAATTTTCATTTTTTTTTCTCGCAGAAATCACATGAAGTCATGTCGTCCACCAGAACAGAAACTTGTTGAGAAACTGCCATTGTTAATGTGTTCGTACTGTAAGAGTACATTCAACACTCACCCACAAATCAATCACCATTTCACAATTTGTTCTCACTGTCCCCTCAATATTAAAACTGATATCCAGCCTCCCTCCAAACGCCCCAAACTGAGTATGGATAACATTATTGCTCAGGGTGTGCAGTATCGATGCACGGTGAGTAATGTGGAGTCTTGCTTCTTATCTCTTAATTGTATTCTTCATGCTCTGCATTAAAAAAAATTCCATTAATATTATAAATATATTCCAAAATTTACAATTGTATGAGAAAGATATACAGAAAACTAAGTATTTAATATGCAGTCTTGCCTTACGCTTGTTCCCAAAATTCCAAGTTTACATTATTTCTTCTGTGTCTCGTGCCCCACAATAACAAGTGTAGCTAAGTAGCTCTGCTTGTAGCTACCTGTTAATCAGTTCTGTGTGATGAAAACTGGAATGAATTAGGATTGTATTGATACTATCGGTACTAGTTATAGCTATCTGCCATTTTTTATGTATCGATTGGTATTGGTATCAGTTTGGTAAATTATTCTCATTCACATTAAAAAATTTATTTAAATATAACATATGATTAAATTATATCTGATTATTGATGATTTTTATGTAGCAATTGGCATTGGCAGATTACCGTTATCAAGTGTCGGTACTCGTATTGGTATATATTTGTACGGTTACCACCTTATCTATCAGTAATATACAAAGTGGGACAAATGTAATATATAGTGGTACCAAATATTCTATATTTGTTATTTCATCTAAAAACCTGTTTTCCATTCCTATAGGACTGTGACCGTACGTTTAACAAGCAGCGTCAGTTTACCAGTCACATCAAGAAGTGCACTCAGACGTTATTACAGGATCTCACACACCACTCAGCTCGTTCCTCTGAACCTCAAATGGCCCCAATGCCTCTCCAAGGTATGTCCTGAACAAGCTACCCAACTCTTAAATTTTGGGTAAATTCCTAGTTTGCGTCCATATCTAATTTAGGGCCGGTAACTAGGAGCCGATCCAAATACCCCCTTCCTGGTTCAAATCCTCAATTGATTTAGTGAACTAGGAATTAACCAAATTTTAGAGTATACCCACCTACAATGACACTAAAGTTATTGACGTCAACTATGATGATCTTTTAACTCTTTATCCCCTAAGATGACATATATGTCCATTTGTCCCTTTTCAAATGATGCATATGTATTTTTTTTTTTTTTTGAGATTTCTCTTATATGACCAGATAAACACATGTATACTTTTTCATATATTGGAGTACATGTGTACCTACTCTTTCATATATTAGAGCATTGTGAATTGTGAATTTTTTTGCTACTGTTTACACATACATTGCATAGAGCCTAAAGTAGCTATTGCATGAAATGTTCCCATGACACTAATCATTTCAATTCATTTTGTGAAAGCTATTTTTTTCTCACTATCTCCAATGTTGTTTCTAATTGCAGATGAGTTGCAGCCAACTGAAGATCCATTTGCCGACCCCCCTGTAGCCACTCCCTCCAAAACTCCAGTTGCCTCCAGGAGAGGAGGTTACAACCGTGGACGCAGAGGAGGCCGTAGAGCAGGCAGAGGGGTTGCCAGAGGCCTCCACACCTCTAGACCACTCACCCCTCAACCCACTAATGTCGCTTCACCTCAGGCTGTTATAGTGGATGACAAACTAATAGCTGGTAAAATTATCAGATTTTATTAGATAGAAAACACTTATAAAAAATTTAATTTATGATAATTAGGGTAAGTTATGCATTATTGGTCAGTTCCACATCTTTATAATGATAATAATTATTCTCATTTTTATTATTATTTACTGTTTTTCTTATATGACCGAAGATGTGGAACCGACTAATAATTTGTAACTTACCCTAGCTACTTGTTTATAAATGATGAGATCTGATATTAATTATCTAATTTTCCGTTGAAAGCAATTAATTTTTTCCTGCAGATCCAAGACCTGGAGCAGAAGAGAGTTTAATTGTAGCTGACACTTGTGGTTTGGTACGCTCCAATACTGGTCTGTCTCATGCCTTGCAGCTCAGTCTTGAAAACAACGAGACACATGGTGCACATAAAGCAGTTGTTACTAACTCAAAAGTGAGTGCAATTTAAGAAACTATATCTAGTTGAATATCTTATTGGTCTAGCAAAGAATTAATTCTGTCCTATAATATGTCCTACGCATTAAAGGATTAATATTTTTAGATCTAGAACTCTTCTGTAGGTTAGTAACGTTATTTCTATTTTCAGGGAATTGTAAGTCGGTCATCTGTTCCTGACGCCTGGTCACTGGTGTGTGGTCTGTGTGAGAAGCTCTTCCTCACCAAGGGGGCCCTGGCGGTCCATATGATGTCATCCCATGGACCAGACCTAAAACACTCTAAAGATACACTCACTGCTACTGTTGTGACGTCACCATCATTCAGGTTAGTTGTCGAGAGAATTGTGAATAAATATATTCAACCAAGCTAGAGAAAAGTGTCAATTGCCAGATGTGGATAAAAATATTTTAATGATCATTTTAAATTGGATGATAAACATATTCAATATCACTCTCCAAAACATATAGTTATGTAGCCTAGTTCATGTATGGTCTTTGTAGTGTCTTCTGCACTTGTTTCAATATTGCCTCTCTTTTCTTCAACTAATCATTTTTTTGTCTAAATTCAATTTATGTCACCAGGTGCCCAGTATGCAATCTGCATTACGCATCAGGTGACAGCTTGCTGGAGCATTTGGTACTCCAGCACGCTCAACATATTCAGAGTGTCCATGCCCAAGTCACAGCATCGCAGAAACCAGTTGTTTGCTGTGTATGCTCGTTGGTGCTTGCAACGAGAGGGCTACTGCTTGAACACTTGAGTCTCGCTCATCTCGATGAACTAACTCGCTTGGCTGGCAGTCATGCCAACACCTCTTACTCCAACATATCACATAAATTGGATCAGCTGAATGCTTCTTACGATGCAACTGTTATTAAAAGCGAAAAAGGTTTCTCAAGGCAGGACTCTATGTCACCTTTGAATTCTATATTGTGTTCTCCATCATCCCGTCAATCGCCTGTCACTTGCAAACCTTCTCTTACAAGCTCCTCCCCTTTTCTAAGTGGTACAGGGGCTCCTCTTACTCCTAGCACGTACAGTGGCACTCCCGATCACGCTAGCCCTGAATCCTGTGAAATGAGTTCAGATAAGGATGAAACTATGTCGAGAAATTATTACATGCGCCCATCAATATCAGAGAATAATGTAGTCACTATGAATCGCTCGGGTGAATTGGAGTGCACAATATGCACTGAAGTTTTACCCTCTTCTAAAGCTTTGGTTGAACATTATGCTCAGCAACACAATATTGAACGTGATTCTGATGGGTGCCTGATGGATATAGGTAAAGACATCGATATAAAGATAAAGGAAACCTCAACTCTGGTAACACCATCCAAGGGCAATGGTACATTACCTCAGAAAACAGTTCTGTTGCGTCCTATTAGCAACAAAGAAATCAAATGCAAAGAATGTCATAAATCGGTAAAAGATAAATCACTTAGAGAGCATCTAAGACATGACTGTGGTGGTGGTGTGCATGAACCTTACTGTTGTACTAACCTTGCCTGTGAAAAGAATCCTCAAAACTCCATTTTCTCTCAGATTAACGACTTGTTTGATCATGAGAGTACTCACCATCCTGAAAGATGCATCGACATGGAGAAAAAAATATTTCCATCACTACCCGCCTTTAAAGAATGGCTTTCTGCGGAACAGAGCCGTTTAGTATTGTCTTACGAAGAACACTCATCACCGGTGAATTTATCTGGCCGTATTTACACTTCTCTTGTCCAGTACAGAGTATGTCAATACTATTCCAAACCTTTTCAAGAACCTTCTGAAATGTGTAACCAGTCAAAAACTTCAAACTTGTCTGATAATTACATTCGCATCAAACACCCAAATCACTGTTTCTCTCGTATTCAATTGAAGATTCATTTCAACAAGAAAACGAACTGTCATGATGGTGAAACTACCATGTTTTACTATCCCACGCATAGTCACCCTACAGGAATTAAGCACGAACACTTGGAAGGCGCTAAAAGTCTGCCTTTTAGGGGTTTGAACCCTCAATTCTTGCCATCAGGTCTAACAGTAGGAAATTCCCCCTCAACTTATAGCAGATCCAAAAGAGCAAATACGTCTAAATCACACTCATCCAATGCACAAATTCACAGTTCAGACCCCCATTTAAATACTTTTTCTTCGCAAAGCAAGTCCCAAATGAGTGGAGTTAATGTAACATCTCTCATCAATTCTTCAATCCCTGTCAGCAATGCTAAATGCGACTCAAATGTCGAGAATGTTGAAGCTATTACAAAGAGAGCGGGTCCTTTCATTTCAGCTGGCAGGTTTTATGCAGGTCAAAAATCTTCTAATAAACTAAATAATCAAGCTGCTATCAATAAAGTTGGTCAAACTGTGGAGAAAGTAGTGACTTATTCTGATGGCAATTCATATGTGGTGAGAAGTAGCGATGACCACAATATGCTTATTAACAACAATCAACAAGAAATGTTGCTGAATAATGGTCAGAATAGTTATAGTGATGATCAGACAATGGTGGTGACTAATGGTAGCCAGCGGGTGGTGATGATAGATGGTCAGCAAGGTCTCATCCTCAACAGCAAAGATGGTGAAACTTACATGCAATCGAATATGGGTAATGAAAATTCAGTGTACGGTGGCCAGAAGGGGGTAGTGAGCAATATGCAGCAGCAGAGATTTAGCAATGAGCAAACTGTTGTTATGACAACTAATAGTAATGGAAGCATGTCCAGCGATGACCAAAAACTAGTTTTTTCTGACGGAAAAGTTCTCCGGTTACCGCCTGGAGCCCAGAGAGTTGTCGTTGATGAATCCGGACGTATGATGCTCTCTGATAACGGAGACACTTTTCTGGTGGAGCAAGAGGAGTTCATGATGGAGCCTGAGGAGAACATGATGGAGTCCGAGAATAGCATGATGGAGCCTGAAGAGAACATGTTGATGGAAGTAGAGCAAGGCAGTGGTGAAGGCGATTCCCAGGATTACGTGTTGCCAGCTGATGAAGGGGAGTGGCTTAAGCTTTTTGACCATCTTATTGAGCGACTGAGAGGTGTTCCCTCTCAAAGTGGGCAGCCTGGCTTTACTCCACAAGAACGAATAGAGGCTCAGAATCTCGTGCAGCACAGAAACAACGTTACTAAAGTAGATGTAGAGCAGCAGATTCATATTTTCAGAAGAGTGTGCAAGCTCACCAACGCTAACATCTAAAAAGAATTACCTGACACTGATTGAATATAGTTATTGATGTACCTTAGTAAAAATGAATTGAAAAATTATCTGCAACAACACTGATTTGATAATTGATTTTTCTTAGAAAATTGGACTTGAGATAAAAGTCGATAGAATCAAACCTAACGTAACTTTTACTTTCTTGAAGCAGTTTTAATAGAAAAAGTTAAAATATCAGCATTATCTTTATAATATAGATCAGTTCAATTTTATGGTAAATATTCTTTTCTTTTGTTCATATGATTTTTATAAATTATTTACTTTTTGCATTATGTTAAATTAAAAATTCCCATTTTTTCTGTATCTTTGCCATGACAATTTCAACCCCATTTTTTGGATTTGAAACAGATATGAAACTCCTTTATTTATAAATTTCAAATTTTATTCCCTAGGTGAAAAAAAAAACAGTTAGACTAAAAAAAATTATTTTCAATTTAGCTAACTAGAAATTTCTTGTTTTCAAGAACATTTGGAACATATCTTTGCTTGATATAGTTTATGTTTATGTAATTAGTGAGATTTTTCTCCTTTCGGCTATTATATAGCTATTAATTTTAATTTTCCCGAGATCTGCCCTAGACTAAGAAGCATCGTGAACATAGAGGTCGCTAGTTTTCTATCGTTGTAACCCTGAGCTGTATTTAAAGGGTCAACATAGCAGTACAAATAAGTGTATATACTTTAAACGTGTTGTAAATGATTTTAAATAACCAAATTTATCTTCTGATTCAAGGAAATTAAAATGTGTTGAGTTAGAAGATATATTATTATTAGGCAAATTTCGAGTTATTTAACGGATTTTGATTAAATGAAAATTATTCATGTGCTCGTAATTGTTAAACCATTTAATAACTCGTAACTTCCTCTAGAATATGTTTAAAACCGATTTGTTTTAAATTTTCGTTTTGATGGCTGAGATAGATTCAAAGCTTATAATTTTGAATAAAGTATATAAGAAACACTGATAGTAACACATAGTTAGCTGGAATATCTTTTTTTCTCTGAGTAGCCTTGTAGAAAGTTCTACATTGTTTCTTTAATGTGTGAAACACTCTAAACTAATTCTCTGCATAGTGATTAACCCGTACATGGAGGGTGTCCTTATTTTAGGACGGCAATCTGTAGATGTGGCACATCAATCTGTAGATGTGGCACATCAGCAAAGTTGAAATTGAGCAACCGTGTATGGGTTAAAACAAGTTTAGAAAATTATTAAAAATAGGTAGTTAAATTCTCTAATTGTAGTTTTAACTTTTCGCTCACAGGAAATTTAGGTTTTGAAACTTTGTTGCATCTTTCAGTACCTATCATTGATTTTTTTTAGATAAAACTTTTCTTCTTTTTAAGAAAGTGTTTAATCAATTTTAATGGATGAGTTTAGTATTACCCAATAATGAAAAGTATACCTAGGATCAATTATCTGGTGTTAATTTTTCCTTCTAATTACTGGGTGAAATATTTCCAATGATCATTATTACAAACTCACAAAATATCAAAATATATCAATTTGGCAGAAAAAACTGGTATCTACACAATTACTGTATATTTAGATTGTCATAAAACATCATAGTTCATAACAGTACAAAATGAAAATATTTCATTCAGTAATAAATGAATAAAACTAAACATTCGGTAATTGATACATAATACACTAGGGTAAGTTCTTAATTATCGGTCAGTTCATCTTTTTCGGACACGTAAGAAAAAACGATATAATAATAATTATTCAATTTTTATTTTTACCAATAAAAATTGAATAATTATTATTATATCGTTTTTTCTTACTTGTCCGAAAATGTGTAACTGACCGATAATTGATTCATTACACTACATAGTTTTGTATGTTCATTTCTTTTTATTTTGTACGTAGCTTCTGAAAATTTCTATTTCTGAAGGTTTTTAGTATTTTAATACTAAAGGATAGTTTCCTAATTTTTGTAAATAGACCAGTCATGCATTCCTGTAAGGAATTGGAATGTAGGGTGAAATTCTACTTATCGGACGGTTCCACATTTTCGATCATGTAGCTAAAGAAAAAATCTAATTATTTAACTTTTTTAATTAATTGGTAACCATACATACATATTAAAATGAGTTAAAATATATATTACTTACATGATCGAAAATGTGGTACCGTCCGATAACTCGAAACTTCCCCTATTGATATTACATTGTTTTAAGTATCAACCTCTAGGTGAATAGAGGCATTTATTTTTGACTTGCTGACCATACTTCCTAATTACCTTTATCAGTCTTTCTCTTATTTCTCTCCTGTCTACTTTCTTTTCGAAGTCCTTTGTATTTGTTATAAATTTGCACGATATTTGCTTCGATTATCATCACTATATAATTATATATTTAAATGATGAAGATTCTGAATCAATATGGTAGGTAATCCAACTTTTTTTTTTTTTGCTCGTGATTAGATTTCCGAAGTATAATTTTTTTTTTCTTAACAGTTTGACTTTCCATTTTTCTTTTAGTTTAGCTAAGTAAATGTATAAAAAAAAGTAAATAAAAAACATATGCTTTTCATCATAATTTCGGCACACAGTAACTATTCTGCATTCATGACCCCATGTGACTGACTCATTTTATTGCCTAATTAATTTACATGTTTAATTCACTGTAGGTTAAAATTTCAATTATCTGATGAGGAACATTTCAGTGAGTTATTAAAAAAACTTAGTAAAATATTGTGGAGAGAACAGTATTGTGGTATCCATGATATCTGCAAGTATCATGGATACCAATTTAGTTAGTTTCTTCTCCACAGTTAATATATTTTAATTTTGATATTTTTTTTAATAATCTATTGATATTTTGATTCTGTTTTTTTCTCATCTGGTAAATGTGACTTTACCCTACATACATGCACAGTATCATGTTATTTATTCCTTAGTTACTGTGCCATCATGTCGACTGTAAATAACATCCCATTATTTCTAATAGCTGTAAGTACAATTTTATTTCTTTAGTGGACGGTTTGTACATATAGCGAATCCTATTTAATCTTGTAAATTGTAAAAACAGTTCATCTAAGAGAAATTATAAAGCTTATGTCTAACTCCAGTCTTTCATTATCCAAATTATGCCTTTTCCCATAGCCCCAAGGATTCTATCCTGAAGATGTCTGTGGTGAATAGAAGAGAAGGGGGGAGGGGTGTCCCTTGCGACTCGGAACTGTTGGAATTTGGATTATGTATTATCTTTTTTCATTTCTTCTATGTTTATCTTTTTTAAAGCTACTTGCAGTTTTAGAGGATAGCGCTAGGGTTATGCTCTTCAACTACGAGGTCTTAGATTTTGTGTTAGGTCGACTCGTAAGCTTCATTAACTATCACCTCTTCATTTTCCTCTTCCATCCGTGAGTGCAGTCACCGGTGCTTGTGTCCCTTTTCGTCACATTCCTTGATAAGTGACTGCATTCACGTAGTAGCTTTTCTGTATCCATGAGCTTGTCACCGATGGTGGTAGGTGGCTTTGCTCTTAGTAAATAAATAGAAAAGTATACTAAGTTTCGAATTAATTGACGGTGAACTTGATCCATTCTTCAGAAACGATGTAAACAAATGGCGTCGCATACAGTACTCTCATGTATTATAAGGTGAATATTATAAGTGAATAGAGTGTAAAACGTGATAAAAACAATTTTATGTAAGTTAATTTCCATGAAAATGCACGTTTAACTGAATAGTAGAACATTTTTTATTTAAAAACAAAATGGAAAATACTTTGTATGACGTCACTCAGAATATTTTTTGATGTTCCAATATTGTACTTGGTATACTTCTCTATTTATTTACTATGGCTTTGCTCATTGAGCCACTTTATCTTTAACGGGTTATAAATAGACATAACTCGTTTTACTTCCATTGTAGACAATATTAGTGAGCTGCAAAGTCATGAGTAGACTTTAATAATGTGTTAAATAATCACATCTAAATCTTCGTGAAGGCTTAAAGTTTTTACATCATTATACACAAATTTCAGAACTCGTTTCTGGTATACCGTAGATCATTTTTTTTAAATTAATTAGCTCAAATGAAGGAGACACAAGGACTTTAGTTATAGGTAGGGTTGTGACAATATGCGTTCAAAATCATAGATCCTGAAAATATGATAGACTGATTGAATTAAAGACTTTTCAATCGTTCTAAACCAGCGGTATATAGTATTCGATACCATTTTGTTTCGTTTATGATGCTCTTAAGATCTATAATCTTAAACGCATATTGTCACAACCCTAGTTGAAGGGCAAGAGTGACCATCTGAAAATTAAGATAATCTAACATTTTCTATGATAAAATAAGCTTCTTTGTTAGTAGAGACATTTTCTTCACGATTTTATTCTTTCTTTATCTATTTTATCTTGTGGATAATAATAATCAGATGGTTCCATTTTAAACTTAGTATATTAGTACAAATTCTAATTAGGCCCTTTTCACACGGGCGTTTTTTTTTTTTTCATGCTGCAGCAAAGTAAACTGTGCATGAAAAACGCAATGACTGAATAAACGTATGTGTTTTGTATGTACTCTTAGGTTGAATGTTTTTTTATGCTGCAATTTTGTTCCAAAAAAATGGCTGCGTGTGAAATAGGCCTTTGTTAATGGTTACCAGTAGGTAACCTTAAGTAGGGCAGCGCCTACCTGTTCTTAAGGTAGGCCTACATTGAACTGAAGCTTGTGTATAAAAGACTAGTGATTGTAACTTTTCTACGTAGAGGGTTATGCGGCATGTCACAGTTAGGTTCAACATCTGTTCACCTCTGTAACCCAAACTGTATAACCATTTAAAGGGCCGTACACACGCAGGGTTTTTCAAATCTTTCCATCAGACATTTTGCTAAGCTCCTCCTACTTTTTCCACGAGAATATAAGAAAAAACGATATAAATCGTATAATTATTATTATTTATTTTAGTTGGTATCCATGATACCTGGTGGAAAGACTTAAAAACCCTACGCGTGTAGGTACTCAGAAATATACTAAGTTACCTAATTATTATTCACAAGAAATAGAAAGGATAAAAACGTGAAGAAAAGTACTCCAATTATATAGAGGTCTAATTAACACTTTATGGCATAAGGTGACAAAAATGTTCACTTTCAAGTGATAAATTTTGCGTTTTTTTAAATCTATTTTTTGAGGTATTTATTCAAAGTGCTTTCTTTGATAATTCAAGAATTTGAAAACAAGAATAATTCAAGAATATCATAAAATTTCTCTTCTTTGCACACTCAAATTAATTCAGGACATAGAAGATTAAATGTTTAGACCCAACGTAGGGTAAGTTCCGAATTGTCAGACAGTACTATATTTTCGGTTACATAAGAAAAAACGATATAAAAATTATTAATATTATTACATAGCACTGTGTAATAATAATAATTTTTATATTACTTTTCCTTATATGACCGAAGATGTAATACTGACCGATAATTCGAAACTTATCATAGAAACAGTAGGACGTACGGTTGGCAACCCACGATCAACGTTTACAGTAAGTTCCGAGTTATCGGACGGTTCCACATCTTCGATCATATAAGAAAAAATTGTAACAAATTAAATGTTAAATTATAATTTTTTTTCTTATATGATCGAAAATAGGAAATTGTCCGATAACTCAGAATTTAACCTATAGTATCTGCGAAATAAGCTACATGAAATAATGATATAACTTACTGTATATGGTGACAGTATTTAAACAAAAAAAGCTACTTAACGTGGACGATATTTAGAAACGTGTTTCTAATTATAAAATATACGATATAAGATATCGTGTTTCTCTGTGGTTTGTGAAATAGGGTACGTTTCGAGTTATCGGTCTGTTCCACATTTTCGATCCTGTAAAAAAATGTATAATAATAATAAATGGTATCCATGATACCTTCAGGCATCATGGATACCAATCAAAATAAGTTAAATAATAATTATTTATACACATTTTTTGATCGAATATGTAGAACTATCCAATAACTTGGAACTTACCCTATCCACCTTTTAGTGTAAGAGTACAAGCCAAAAGATATTACCTAACCTGTATCTCTTAATTGACATTTTTTGTTATCTTCTTCATTATCTGTTTTCTTATCGGCAGACTCCATTCTTTTATGTAGGTACAACCAGTTTCGTTTTATTTGTCTATCACGTGGTAAGTGAATGAGATTGAATAAAGATGTTCTTTTATCGAATTTAAACCTATATAATGAATAGGATTGTGACAATATGCGTTTATAATCATAGATCCTGAAAATATTATGGACGGATTGAATTAAAGACTATTTAATCGTTCTAAACCAGCGGTATATAGTATTCGATACCATTTCGTTTCGTTTCGTCTATGACATTCTTAAGATCTATGATTTTAAACGCATATTGTCACAACTCTAATAATGAATTACATGATGCCATAATGTATAATATGGGTAGGGTAAGTTTCGAGTTCTCGGACGGTTTCACATTTGCGATCATATAAGAAAAAAAAATTTACGTATCATATGGATACGAAATAATTGGATTGGCACATTTTCCATATAACTTTTTTATTTGTGGATCGATTGTTCTGAAATTTGTAAGATAAATGTACTATCGCAAAGAAAACCTATATTGTTCATGTATCTTTTTCGATTATTGGATTGGTTTTTGAGAAAATGAGAATTTATAAAAAAAATTATAAGGATATATGCTAGAGCAAAAACGAAAACAGTTTTAGAATCCTTGTAACATTTTAATGAAACTATGAACGGATATTTTTGTTTTTTCTTCTCGTTTTCTTTGGAGAAGCGAGTTTTGACCACTAACCAACTTTAAAAAAAATTAGTTTTTCGGTTTTGGACCCTAGATTTTGATGAAAAGCAAGAGATTGTGAAAAAGAAAAAAAAAGCTATAATTGTGTTGGAAATCGTTCGAGGATTCCAAAACTGTCTTTGTTTTTATTGTAGCGTGAAACTTCACAAACTTCTATTCATTCTTAGGTGGAAAATTCACATTTTACAGGAGAACCCAAAACGTATATATTTGTTCAAAAACTTAAATACGTAAATGCATGGTTTCTATATTATTAACATATAAATTTTATTATTTTTTAACCTAATATTATATGACAATAAATTTTACCCAGGCATTATGAAATTACCTCGTTCATGCAAACAAATATTATTTTAAATACCTAACTTGTTTAAGAAACATTACAGCCCCATACAAACTATAAACTTCAAGGGCAGCTAAAATCTTTCAATGAAAATTACAATATACTTTACAAAAATATGTGACAGTTAACTAGCAATAAAATATAATAAAAAGATTACGTGCACTCGGTAGAGCGCAGACCTTCGCCGCCGCTTTGACCCGTTCTCTCCCAAAATCTAATAAACTGCTAACTGGATAATGAACAATCGTCCCACCAAGTTTCATGCAATTTGGTTCAAAACTTTTTGAGGTATTGAGTTACAAATGACCTTGACCTTTGACCGGATCGCTCCCAATATTCTACCAGAAGGTCAATGGACATTGACCAATCGTTTCACTAAAATTCAGACAATTTGGTTGAATATTTTTTGAGTTATACGAATAACAAGATTATAAATAAATACATAAATGCCGGGTAAAATATTCTTTTCCGCAAATTTGCGAAGGTAGAAACACAACTTTTTCGGTATTGAATTTCAAATAAGTAATATCTGTATTCTAAAGATCTAGTGTACTCGCCCGTTAAGAATAACGTGTTCTCAATAGTACCCCCAGATTTAAATGAAGCTATTAATTGAATGATGACGATAATCTTATAATTTTATCATATACATAAACTCATAGAGTATAGAAATTTTATGACAGAGGTAAGTTTATAATAGCTTTTATAAGCTTGCACTGTAAATTTAATATAATTTCAAATTTAGTTAATAAAATTATTTATTCACTCATATAAAATCGTATTCATGTTAACACCTGTATAACATATTTTGCCTAATCTATCCTGATAATACCCGTAGTGTGTTTATTTATTCATTTGGTGTAACATAAAGATTGTAACCATGATACACACGATACTATATTGCAAATGAAATTCTTATGATTTTATTCCTTTATTTATAAGTATTTTATCTATATAATCAATCTGTCTTTGCAGAAAAATAAATTTTAATTGAATTCACTAAAAGTAACCTAATAACGGGTAATAAATTTCTATTGATGAAGACCCGTCATTTTTAAGGGGAAAGTACACTAGTTTCTGAATATTACTCAAAGCGTGACAGACAGACAAATAAAGATAAGCAAACTATTTATGGGGGTGATTACATAATATTATAATAGAATTAGATAGAGAGCTCATATACATATAAAAAGTATGTATACAACATATGACAGTTAGGGCAATGCCATACGAGCGTTTTTTCACGACATTTCCTCAGCGTTTTTGACTCAAAAGAAATTATTGTTATGAATACATATGAAATTAAACCCATTTCATATGTATCCATGTTACGTAACGCTTTCAGAGCGTTAAAAACGCTCCCATGCAAAACGCTCGTGTGACATTGCCCTTAGTGATAAAATTCATTGTTTGATCCCTGGTTTCACCTCTTGTTCCTGACGATGAATATACATCTTTCTATTCGAAACCCCGAATCTTAAAAAAAACAATAATAAACACATGTAGGAAAACTTGAACATTTAATTACCCTCACAGTACTCGGAAAGTTGGCAATATGTCTATCGGAAATTTATAAAGGAATTACATGGGTTCATGACTTCTATTAGCACCCCCACTGTTAGAACACTGTGAGTGTCTATGCACTGTTATATTCCCCTACAAATAAACATCAATAATACAAAAGAATGAATATATAATACTAGTGTACTTTCCCGTTAAAAATAATTAACGGGTTATCATCAATACCAATTTATTACCTGTTATTAGGTTACTTTTAATGAATTCAATTGAAATTAAATTTTCAGCATAGTCTAATTTATTTTATAGATAAAACACATTTAAAAATTGAATAAAAACAAAGGAATTTAAATATCAAGTCAATATATTTCTGTGCGTATCATAGTTATACATTCTTCATGTTTAAAAATAGTCGTCGTGTAAAAGCGGTCACCAAATAAATAAATATACAAATAAATAAACACACGAGGGAAATTAGTATGGGATTTTGATAAGATTTTTTATTAATAACATAGAGTTATGTTAAACTACTCATTAATAAGCTATATATTGAATTAAGTCACATCTGTTAATTGTGACTTTACCATATCCACAAAGATATTATACAAAGATATCCATAAGATATCTTTGTATACAATATTATAAAAAGATATCCATACCTATACCTACATCATGTATTAGCACTTTTGGTTCATTAACTTTTCTTGTATTTAGAAATTGAATAACGTCAGGCAGTCAATATTTAGTTCAGTAGAATTTATTATTATTAAACTTAGGAATAGAATAAACAAACAATAGGTTATTTTTATGACAAGACATATGAACCTTGGTACTATACTATTACAAGGGTATCAAATGTTTGAATATTACTGTGATTGAACTTTGTCAGACGATGTACACTACACATTGGATCCATATGACATGATTCAAGCTAATATGAGTTTTTAAACTCTTAAAGATTTTGAAGAGTACTTTTGTACTTTCTTGGACAAAATTGGTCATAGAGACTTATATAGGAACATCACCTTATTATGAAAGTGAATGATAATATAGGTGCGTTATTAGAAAGCAAAATTCTTAAAGTTAAATTTACTGAATACTGTCTATTCATCAAATATTGTAGAATAACTGCGTGGATATGTGTTTTTTTTTTCAATCTCTGCACCACCATCCTTTTCACTTGAGTTCCACCATTTGTTTTTCTTTCTATAAAAGACTGTCTAGATACCTAGTAAAATTTTTTTCGGGAAGTCATCTTTAATTTCTTTATAAAAGATTCACAGATTCTAAATTGGTTATAATCAGAATAATACTATTAGGTAGTGGAGGGCTTGTGTACGAATTTATTAAATATCCCTCTACTATCGTCTAGTTAATTGCACGACAGGTAAGTTCACGTGATCCACCAGATACGTGTGGACGCGATGACTTTTGCACCAAAAAGTCTGATGAAAAAGTAGTAAAAAGTCTGGTGGAAAGACTAAAAATGTATTCCGAAAGAGTAAATTGGTTCATGAGTTTTATTTAAGCCAGTTTTCCTGGTAAGGCCTAGCTTGTTCCCATACATCCTTTATTTTTTATTGCAAATATGAGCTATACACATCTTTTAATTCCTAAAGAGTATATAATAAATGCTGTATAGGGTATTAAATTAGGGCAATTATTGCTATCGGACTAAAATCACTAAAAAATGGATTCATAAGCTCCCTCAAAAATAAATATACTCAAGGATTTTGAAGCCATTTTACGCAGAAACTGTACAACGCAAAGAAAAAGTGAAGAACACAATATATCCTTAAATTCAGCGAAAATAACCGGAAAGTGTGTGTAAAGCATCTACTTTTTACTTACCACTGTTCATGCGCAGGTGAAAAGAAATTGTATTTAGACCGTATATAATATGGTCTAAACTATAAACATTGTTTTACATAAGATATGAAAAAATAAACTATTAAAATTTAGCTATTAACCACAGGAAATTTGATGGCCTATATTTATTTCTAAATACTTTTAGTTATTTTTTATACTCAGTATACTCTACGGTGACTAAATATCCGGCCGTTTTACTATTGATTTGATTATTTTAAAGCAAAAAGATTGCATCCCATTTGTTGTGAATGTTATCTATAAGTAGATATCTAATCTATTTAGTAATTTAAAATAATAGATCTTTAACTGCTTAAATGAAAGCCAAATTTGTAAAAAAATTATAGTTCTGATTCATTAAAATCAAAACAATGAGTGTATGATCTTTTTCTTCAGCGTCATATTAGTTTTTCGTACAAATGTTGCACAAAGAGTATCAAAAACTTCAAAAGCACGTACAAATTTTGTATTGGTCTAAATTTCATTCTATATTCATATTAATGATACCAGAACTTATTTTTATTTTTTATTTATTTTTTATACGTTAACATCTTTCATTAGAAACAAATGTAATTTTTTCTTTATTTGTATACATATTATTTCAATAGGTTCACTGAGAGAAATTACATATGTGGAAGTATTCAAAAATTTAAAGGTAAAAACTGTAAAGAAACTACCTACGATTGGAAAAAAATACTGTGTAGGCTGGTGTATTTTTATTACAATTTTTTCTCCCGTTTTGGGCCATCACCTCGCATAAATAGTTTGCTTATCTTTAATTGTATGTCTGTCTCTCTGTCTGTGGTCTGTCACGCTTTCTGACTCATCGCTTGAGTCAAGGCTGCAAAACTCCAAAGTTGAGTCTTTTTTCTTGATTGACTCTACCTAGGATGAGTCAAATTGACTCGCATCTTTGAACCGGTTTTAGAACAAACAGAAAACTCAAATTTTGAGTCAATTTGACTCGTATTTTTTCTCAGCGCTAGAACGACCAGCGGGCCTCAGATTCCCGGTCCGGTTCAAAATAGTGATGCATAATTTGAAAACAAATTGACTTAAATTGTTAGAATTTGTGACTTTCATTGTCTATGACGTAATTATTCATTTTATAAACATCAGTGAAAATGAAACTACACAAATTATTCTATTTTGTTTTACATCATTTTTGATAAAGTGGGCCTCTAGCTGGAGCCCGGATGCAGTACAATTGCTACTGCGTCACATTTTTCATCACACTAGTAACATCACTTACAGCAATATTAGCTATTTTTCTTTTTCTTTTTCTGTAAATTACAATTTGACTCAAAAGCGCAAGAATTTCATCAGAGGTCTAGATTTACCCATGGTAATAAAATGTTATAAAACTTAATCGCATTATTTTCATTAATTTTGCATAAATAGGTCTTGGAACCATAAAAATCTTTGATTTCCAGTAACTCGAGTCAAGATTCAATAGTAAGAAGTTATAATTCCTCCGGAACAAGCCACTTGAGGGCCGTACACACGTAGGGTTTTTTTTAAATCTTTCCACCAGACTTTTTGCTAAGCTCCTCCTACTTTTTCCAAGAGAATATAAGAAAAAACGGTATAATTTCTCATTTCAGTTGGTATCCGTGATACCTGCAGGTATCACGGATACCAACTAAAATAAATTATAATCATATATCTCTTTTTCTTATATTCTCGTGGGAAAAGTAGGAGGAGCTTAGCAAAAAGTCTGGTGGAAAGACTTTAAAAACCCTACGTGTGTACGGCCCTTTAGGAAGAGTTAAGTAATATTCAGAAATTATGCTAAATATTTTTCCAGGTGGTATCTTGAATAATAATTCTTATGAGTTGAATAAATGTTTTCATTAACTAAATTAAAAATTAATAAAAATGAACTGCATCGCACTGAACAAAAAAAAAAGTCTTATTGACTCAAAATTTTCAGTTTGTCCCAAAACTGGCTCAGCAATGTGAGTCAATTTGACTCATCTTAATATTTTACACAAAAACAAGAGTCATTGAACTCGTAATTCATAGTCAGATTGACTCAGGTAGAGTCAATAAAGAAAAAAAGACTCCAATATTGGAGTTTGCCAGCATTGACTCAATCAATGAGTCAGTCTGACTCGCACTGTTTTCTCAGTACTGTTTTTAATGTGAACTCTTTACAACCTTTGTCATTAAATACATATACTCTATGCTATAATTATATTCGTCATCATTCAGTTAATAGCTTTAGCTAAATCTAAATACATGGAACAGAAGTGTAAAGATTGTTGATATTGTTGACAACACGTTATTCTTAACAGGCAAGTAAACTAGTACACTAAGGAAAAATTGCGACCTGACTGAGTCATCGATGGCTCGAGTCAAGTCTGGCAAAACTCCAATATTGGAGTCTTTTATCTTGATTGACTCTACCTGAGTCAATCTGACTATGAATTAGGAGTCACTAGGAGTCTTGTATTTGAGTAAAATATTAGGATGAGTCAAATTGAGCCGGTTTTGAGATTTTGAGTCAATTTGACTCGTATTTTTTCTTCAGTGTAGTGTACTTATATATGCGACCGACCATGGTGGACTACATAAATAGGTACAAGTTTTCTGTCGATAAACCATTAGTATAAATTTCTTTAATTAAAATGTTTTCATTTAAAATCTAGCACACACGTAGTTTTGCTGTGTCTACTGATTTTTTGTAGCTTTTTCTTATTCACAAGATTATTTTTATCGCCAATTATCTATAAATAGTAAGACTGCATTGTTTTTTCATAGGCTTTTGTAAACCCGTTTTTTGTAGTTTTACCGATATAACTTGTATTGACTCGCCGTGTAGAATATATAGGAAGAGATAAACATGTCTCCTTTTACATGGGATTTAATATACATAAAACTAGTAATTATTATTTAACTTAATATTTCAATTGGTATCCATTGTAATGTCTCATGTTTTGAACTTTAATATATTTCTTAATGTTGGTTAAATTATAATTCGGTTGGTTGTAAGAGTTCTTAAAAGTTTATAGTTTTAATTATAACATACATATGTCACAATCGAGTAAATAAAAAGTTGTGTAAAAATAGAACAATGCCTTTTTTGAGAGGTCGCTCACTGTTGAATAAAAACAAGATTCAGAATATTTTTCTTTGTGCGAGTTGATACCCCACCTTATTGGTCAAGATTGCCAGACAGTGGTTGGATGAAGAGTTTCCAAACTGGTGCATTTGAACATTGAGTACCAACCATGAACACCTGATCTTACACACTGAGAAAAATAAACAACTGATGCACTCAGGTGTTTCGAGTGCATGGGTTTGTCTGAGACTCTATAGTTTGGGTGCACTATAGTGCATCAGTTCGATGCACTTTAGTGTCTTAGCTATAATTAAGTTTGTTAAAATGATGAGGAAATTATTCTTTCCTCATTTTTTTTCTCATCATTTTAACAAACTTATAGCTAAGACACTAAAGTGCAACGAAATGATGCACTTTAGTGCATCCAAACTATAGTTTGATGCACTAAAGTGTCTCGCTTTAGAGCCAAAGCCATAGGGTGAACTCGAAACACCTGAGTGCATCAGCCTCTGAGTGCATCTTGTGATTTCTTCCTATGCAGATTCGTCAAGTTTATATTTTATTATATAAGTTGAAAAATATAATCCGTATCCAAGTAACCTTGGATACGAAATTATTTTGATATCAGATCAATAAATTGTTTCAATAATTAAAATTTATTTTATTTTATTCCGTTGAATTATTTTTATTATCCATTTTTATGAGGAAATTATAAAATATGATAAAAAAATTCGAATTCACTGTTAATAGTAACTTATAAATATAAAAAAACACAATTTCAATAGTAATTATATAATTTTATTGTTGAGTAGTTGACACAAAAATGCTATAATCCAAATAGAAACCAAGATTAATTATAAATTTCATTATTTTTGTGTCACCATTATTTTTCCATTGTTTTAACGCCAATTTCTATAATTTCTAATCGTATAGAAAATATCCACTGCTAAATAAATACGTAACGTACGTCATGTTCTACATATAGAGAGAAAGCTCGCAAATACAACGTGAAAAGGTCGCATATTTTGGTTCCTAGCAACACAGTTTACAGTCAAAGAGAAGTGTACTGTAATTAGTATTAATGAAAAGTGATTAATAATTGAAAAGGAAGATTATTTATTCAAATAATAATGATTCTTTGTTGGCTTTTAGGGCGGCCCAGTCACACAAGCGTTATTGCACAGTGTTTTTGAGTTAAGGAAATTATTTTTAAACTCATTTCATCTGTATTCAAGTAACGCGACCCTTTTGGAACGTTGAAAACGCTCAAAAAACGCTCGTGTGACCGGGCCCTTATAAACATCAATATATACAAAACAAGAGCGGGCTAAATACACCGCCTTGTGGAACTCCTATCATTTTTATATTTATTATCTTGTTTTATTATATTCTATTTATAATTGCAATTGTGTATCGTATTCCATATTTCGAAGCCCAATTCAATTATATGATAATATTGTTGTTTAAATGTACAACTATATGTGATGTTTTTTTCACTAATTTTGAATAAATTCACGATATATGAAAAGTAAATTATGATTGATATTTAATACTAATTAATTTTTGATGTTGTTTATATTTTCCAGAAAGTAAATATCTAGGTCTATGCTAATTTTAGTTAATGAATCACGCACAGTTCATACTTTCCACGCATTCTGGACCAACGCTGCAGCTAGACCCTTTTTCCAATGTGGTCTAATTGGGCTCGATTAAAAGGATATAATTTTCTTTGTTACCTTCGCAAAATTGCGCAAGATTATGTTTTGATCTGCGTTTTATTGATATATTTGTAATATTGTTATTCGTATAACTCAAAGTTTTCAACCAAATTGCCTGAAATTTGTTGAAACGATTGGTCATTATCCAGGAACCATTTAGTTAGATTTTGGGAGCGATAGATTTAACATGAGTTCATAAGTTTCAATGCACATTTTATCCTACTTACGTGGCAGATATATATATATATTACTGCCATATAATTAATATATATATATAGTTTTACATTTCTATTACTTTATCAAATTATAAGAGAGATATTTTTTATTTAATTATCGAATTAGAAGAGATCTATCTTTTTTATCTAGTTTGATAGTACCTACCTACTGTAATAAAAGTAGAAGATAATGGGCATTTGACTTCATGATATTGACTATCATTAACCATGAATTGAAATATGATTCAATAGATTAATTATGGTTCTCTATCTTCCGATCACCATCCATCTAAAACTCTCTTACCTTAGCAACAAATTTAAAGTGCGGTTTCCATGATTTTTATGCTACTTTCTCTTCTTCTTAGACAATACATCTCTCAATATATGTCAAATTAGGAATTATATGTCAGTTTCACATCTCTATATTAGAAAATTGTATAGAATAATTGTGATTCAACTCGCTATTTTAATTGATATCACCTTCAGTTATCAGAGATTAAATTAAAAAAAGGTGTTATTATGTGCCCTAAGTAATAATTATTATAAACATCTTATATGACCGAAGATGTGGAACTATCCGATAATCCGTAACCTACGGCTTACCTTATGCATACATCTCTCAATACATTATAATTCATATTATAAAATAATACATCCAAAATTTGCCAACAAAGTGTTTAGTCTTCTAAAAAGTAGTATAAGTTAAACGAATTGTCGGTAAGTTTCACATCTTCGGTCATATGAGAAAAACGATATAAAAATATTTATTTAATTATTATTTTAATTGGTATTCATGATACCTGCAAACGATATTATTGTTGTTATCTATTTTATATTTTTATTGGTATCCATGATACATGCAGCCTTGCAGGTATCATGGATACAAGTAAAAATTGAATAAAATAAATTACTATATCGTTTTTTCGGTATCATGGATAACAATAAAAAAAAAATAATATTAATTACTAGGTATTATATAATATTTCTTATATGACCGACCATGTGAAACTGACCGATAATTCGTAACTTACCTTACTTGTTATGATGTAATAAAGAATTTCTAATGAGCTCTTTTAGAAACCGAGGTTTTTAATTTACAATTTTATCAAGGTTAGTAATATCATTAGTAAAGGTATATATAGAAGTTTTAAATATTCGATTTCACAGTTCTACCAAATTACTCCAATGCATTCCTAATATTTTTTTCTCAGTCGTCATCAAGTTTTCACTGCGTGTGGTTGTACAGCCTGATTCTCTTCCATTAAGTACGTATAGGCTTATTGTCTAGGCCCACGTGAATTAGTTATCGCATTTTGTCTATGCTTTTCATTATTGTTAGGTATATTATTTATTGAATTTAGGTAGTTAATATCTATTTATTCTGTTGTGAAGGTGAAGTTTTATTTTAGAACTAACCGCCTTGGTACCGTACCTACTATTTACTAAAACCACCTTCCTTGTTAACTGACGCCAATTTCTACTTATCATTATTAGTCCTACAATAAATCAACGAAATGGCGTATTCTTTTATAATTTACTTTTATTTATAACTAACTTTTAAAGTATGGTAATTTGCATGTCAAGTTTACTAACGGTTCTCTGTTTGAAAATGATTTTTCCTAGTTAGGAAAGTTCTACGGTTCTATCTAGGTATTTATTCAGAAACTATCAGCAGCAGCTGGTGATATTAGGTAATCAGAAGAGGTGAAGAGTCGATAAGTAGGTAGAACTGTAGAAAGGAGCTGGTGTCTCTTATCTCTTGAGCCCAGAAGTTTCAAACGGTTGTAACTTTTAATTTGCCATGTTACAAAATACAAACTTACAGTATACAAAATTACTGTTTGTCCAGTCTGCGACTCTGCAGAATATGGAACATTTTTCCAAGACTCTCTGTGGGAGTTTTTGATCGAATTTTAGAAATTGGAGATCTCTGCGGAAGATCTTGAATTAATTCCTATGTTACCATTAATTTAGATGCGGGAGATTTTGAATTAATTCCTATGTTACCATTAATTTAGCTGCGGGAGATTCTGAATTTGCTGCCGAGAGTCGAAGAGTAGCTCTCTCTCAAATTAAAGTCTCTGCGGGAGAAGAGACATATTCTGCAGACTGGCCAGTGTATGTCAGTTAAAGCCAATTAATTGGCTTCAATTTTAAAAGGTTAAAACTCAGATATGTCTAATTGGCTTTAAATTTTGAATTAATTCTTATGTTATAATGTCCCCATGATAATTTTGGCTTTAAATTTTCAGAAGTGAGCCTAAAACCTAAATTGTTGTGGCTCAGAATTTTTGTGAAATTTTGGCTCAAAAATTGACTTACAATTTTGAATTTTCCAGCCTCTTATACAATAAACATGGCTCAGATATTTCTAATTGACTTTAAATTTTGAATTAATTCCTAGGTATGTTGAATTATGAGCCAAAATTTCAAAAAAATTCAGAGCCAGTCTGTATTTAATTCCTGGTAAATTCACTAATTTCCACAATTGTTATTTCCTCTTTCATCTTTGAAAATAATATTCTGGCAAAGTCTGTGGATTTTAAGTTATTTATTCCTAGGCTGCTATGCAGTATGTTACCATTAATTTAAAGTGGGAAAAAATCCAAGTAATAAGGCAAGTCCAAAATCAACATAATTCATATTAATGACGAGTTAGTAACTTAGTGACAGTTATTTTGAGCCCTTCAGTATAAATGGTGAGAAATATCTATTTTTCTCCCATGCCACAATGTTATTTTGGTCCTTTGGAGAGAATTTATGATAATTTTTGGAAAAATTTAGTTATTTTTGGAGAGACAAAACTGGAGAGTTAATGAGCCATACTATTTTAGTCCCAGGCTGCTCGATGTGTCTCTTCTCTCGCAGAGATTTTATTTTGAGAGAGAGTTACTCTCTGACTCTCAGCCAGTCTGTATTTGGTGCACAAAATTCCACCGACTTTGTGAAAAAAAAAAACAGAAAAAATCCACCATAAATTTCCAGTAATTTGGTTGATCCACCAACATTTTACCCATTTTTCCACCGAAAATTAATGGTAACATAGGAATTAATAGCTAAATATCCACAGACTTTGCCAGAATATTATTTTCAATGCAGAAAAATTCCACCGACAAGTCGGTGGAATTTACCATGAAATACAGTCTGGACTCTCAGTAGCAGATTCATAATCTCATACTGCGAAATTAATGGTAACATAGGAATTAATTCATGATTTCCAATTTCTAAAATTCAATCAAAAACTCCTGCAGAGAGTCTTGGAAATTTTTTCCATATTCTGCAGTCTGGTATTTTACTTCGGAAAAATTGAGAAAATGTTGGTGGATCAGCCAAATTATAGGAAATTGTTGGTGGATTTTTTCAGCTTTTTGAAAAGGTCAGTGGCATTTCGTGCACCAAATACAGACTGGATTCATGGCAAAGCCATCTTTCCTTTTCCTCCTAATCAACTATCTGAAGATTAAGTTTCAAATCAAAATCAACATGAAAAGTTGGGAACATTGTTATTTGGCTATACCAAATAAAATATCATACCTTAAAAAGTCTATTTGAAATATGTCCCGCTTTCTAGTAGCCTTTAGCTATCTCCCAGTCTATTTGGTGCAAAAACTTCCACTGACTTCTTAAGAAAGCTGAAAAAATCCACAAACAATTTGGCTGATCCACCAACATTTTCCCAATTTAGCCTCCAAAAATTGATGGTAACATAGGAATAAATAGCTAAGAATCAACTGACTTTGCTAGAATATTATTTTTATAGAGCAAAAATTCCACTGACAAGTTGATGGAATTTACCATGAAATACAGACTGTCCAGTCTGCAGAAAGCCAGAAACTGGTAAACTGTAGGTACACTAGTAGATATCTCTCTTTCTGCTCACAGAATATAGAGATTAATTCATAAGTGTTCAATAAACTGTTCATAGCTAAATTAATGTAAAAATAGGAATTGATTCTAAATTGTTTATAGAGAACATATCCCAAATATCTCCCCATATTTTGCAGACTGGGCCATGCCTATCTCTAAAAGAAGCTATATATCATTCCATGTTGATCTAATTATCGTAAACTAGTGTACTTTCATGTTTAAAATATCTAGTCTTCAATATTGATGTTATAGTATATTACCTGTTATATGGATTACTTTTAGTGAATTTAATTTTATATTCTGCATAAGCTAATACTATATTTCATAGATAAAATACATGTCAATATATTCTTGAGCGTGTCGATCATGATTACATTCTTTATTACCCATTGACGCGTCGAGTAAGAGCAGAAACCAAATTAATAAACACATCGGAAATTATTAGGATAGATTCCCTCCAAAATACCATTGTAGCATAGGAGAAAATTAGATATAGATTTCCATTTGCAATTGAAGGGCTCAAAGTAACTCATTTAAGCCCTCCAATTGAAAATGGTTAGAAATATTTAATTTTCTCATATGCTACAATGTTAAATTGTTATTTTTGAGAGAATTTATGATTACTTGATCATTTTGGTTTAGATATTTAGCTTTTTATGGAGATGCTCAGAGAGACAAATGGAGAGTATATGAGCTATAATATTTTACTTGGGATGTAATTCATATAGATATAAGCTTTTTAAATTAAAATTTTTACATAGTACAATGTCTCACTCATGCTCTTTATCTTTTTCCAGATTGATGCAGTTCTAGCCTCTGTCCCATGTACTGTGAATGAATCATCACGCCGTCAAACCGTTATAAAAACATACCGCTAATTTGCCTGCCGCATGACCGCACATTTCCCTGCTTTGTGGCTGCAGGGAAATATCTGAAACAGAAATAATCTTGAAACTTTTATGAGAAGAGTTTAAAGATACAACAGATAACATCATTTATATTGCTTATCAATATAGATGAACAACATATCCTACTACAACATATTTAATATTTCGTAAATTTTGAATACTGCATGGAGATCGAGTGGGAAAGCTGTAACGAATTACAGGTAAGAACTTTACTCCATGTTTATATGTAATAAACATAGTTCCACTCCAAGTCACTTGGCTGCTTAGGTAACTTTTACTAATTTCAAAAGAGTAGGTAGTGTACATTGTTAACTCTTTGGGTCTTGAAGTTTATTCCAGATTTTAAATTCAGTTGTTGCTATTAGAATAACAGATCAAGTAATAGAATTGGCTTTGAAAGAAATTTTCTTTCTAAACTTTCTTTAAAAAATTAATAGATTCAGCTATATATAAAATAATCATTTTAATTTCTGGGAGCAAATCTTGAACAGTCTCTCATGTTTTCTTGACACTCTGATGATAAATTGTTCACATTGTATTTTCCAGGTGTCCCGTGGTTGTCGCTTTGAGCAGAGTTCTTGTTGTCTCAGCATCAGCAATTGGAGGTTTAGTCTGAACGGTTTACCCCCCTGGTACTGCTGACTCCTGCTTTAGCCCCTTATTTTATGATTTAACCCTCAATTTATTTATATGACCACTAAGAAATACATACACACAGCCTCCTGCAGACAGGTAAGAAAATTAATGTCTTAAGTTTTAAAAAAATTGTCTAAGTTTAGGTAAGTTACAAATTATCGCCCAGTTTCTCGTCTTTGATCGTACAATAAAAATTATAAAATATTTTGTTTTTTCTTATATGATTAAAGATGTGAAACAGTCTGATAGTTTGTAACTTACCCTAAGTAGTAAGTAGGTTCTATGTGTTAAGTTTTAAGAAAATTATCGTCCATTTCAACATAGCTATAGCTAATAGAAAACAATGAAATAATTTTTATTATACGACTAAATATACTAACGGACTGATAATCCGTAACTTACCCTAGGTAGGTTTTATATTGTTTACTAGTCTGGTACTATAATCAATTAAGAGGTAGCTACCATTCAATTTTATTCATATCTATATAAAAATTAGTTGCTATTATGAAGAAAAAATATTGTACTAATCACTGGCTATACTTAGATAATTTTATTGATATAAATGGATTTTTTTGTCTCAAACAATGTCATATGCTTAAATAATAAATATCAGGAATGAACAGAAATATAGCTTCTCTTTAATCAATTCCGTTTTCTATTTTCAGATTTACTAGTGCTTCTTTCATCTCATCAACCAGTTTGATATCTTTCTTCATTTTTGGATAATCTCTCTAACTACTTACAATGGAAAGCTTGCAAAACATCCTTGGCAAATCTTGCTTTGTCACCAATGACAATGTCGTAGACATCATGAAAGTGAGTTCAATAATAAATCTCCATCTTAATTAATTGATTAGGTATATTTTAGGGTATGTTTTGAGTTATTATTATTAAAAAGAATTGTCAATTATCATTAAAAATATTCAGAAGAAAAAATGTTTTCCTTTGAAAACAATTAACACATCATTAGTCTACCAGTTCCTAATTGTATTCTCTCCTACCCATTTCAGCGCGTGACCAAAGACAAGTCACGCGAACCATCGAGTTTCTACCTCCTCAACATCGAGGAAGTTCTCAAGAGACTCAAGTTCTGGAGACTGAAGATGCCACGTGTCACACCTCACTATGCAGTGAAGTGCAATGACCATCCTGCTGTACTGAAGACTCTTGCACTCATGGGTAAGATGCCTGTCTTCTATATCTAAAGTGGCTATAACTTATCCTAAACCATTTTCCCTCAAATTTTTTGCCTATCTTCTAAATACAAAACTTATCTTAGATGATTAAGATCTATTACAAACTGTTTCCAATTTGTATATTTTAAGGTTCATCAATAGTTTATAGCTTTCTATCATTAACTGTCATCTTATTCTGATCAACTGTCAAACTGTATTATCTGTCCCAAGTGTTTATTTCTCTCTAATCTTTTTTCTTCTCTCTCAGGAGCTAATTTCGACTGTGCCTCTCTCTCTGAGATCAAGAAAGTTATGTCCTATGGTGTCAAAGCCTCTCGCATCATCTATGCACACCCATGCAAAATAGCCAGCCATCTCAAGTTTGCTCGCAATAAAGGTGTCAAGAAAATGACTTTCGACAGTGAACAGGAACTTTACAAGGTAAGTAATTTATTGCTTTTATTCTTCAATTCTCAAGTGCAAATATGATTAACTATTTATCTGATAGCTTTTAGTGTATCACATCAGTCTGCAGAATGTTAGACCTACTATCTGTGAATATTCCTATATCTGAGTGCAAAAATAACAAGTTTATTGGAGAACATCTTACCAGACACTACAGTCTGGATATGACAGTTAGCTTACCAGCTCTATATATAAATCTGTGATTTCTGCTATTATTATAACACATCTTCATAAATTCCTCAGATTGAACGACTGTTCCCCGAGGCAGAAATCCTAATCCGCATCAGATGTGATGACACATCGGCTCAGTGTCCCCTAGGAAACAAGTTTGGCGTTATGCCAGACATGGCAATGCCTCTTTTGGTAACTGCTAAACAACTTAAGCTGAATGTAGTGGGTATAGCTTTTCACGTTGGATCAGGCTGTTCTCAACCATCTGTTTTTGAGAGGGCGATTGCTGAAGCCAAGCGAGTGTTTGACGAAGCTAAAGAGGTTGGCCATAATCCTTCTATTGTTGATATTGGTGGTGGGTTCCTCAGTGGCCCTCTGACTCATCTTGATGATGCTGCTAGTTACATCAACGCTGCTATCAACCTGCATTTCCCTGAAGAATCGGGTGTAAGGGTTATTGCCGAGCCTGGCCGCTACATGGTAGCTTCAGCATTCTCGCTTTGCACGCCAATCATCAACTACAAGGACGCTGTTGTTTCTTCGTATGAGCTGCCTCATGAAATCGTTGCAGAGGACTCCTTGTTGAATGACTCGGTTAACACCAGAATGTACTTTATTGATGATGGTGTGTATGGATCTTTCAACTGTGTGCTCTACGACCATCAAGTTGTCACGCCCATTCCGTTGAAAAAGAACAGCAAAGCAAAGAAGACAGTGTCTTCCATTTGGGGTCCTACTTGTGACGGTTTTGACCAGGTCATCAAGGCGATGGTTCTTCCTGAAATGGCAGTTGGAGACTGGTTGCGATGGGACTCAATGGGTGCCTACACCATCGCTGCAGCTGGACAATTCAACGGTTTTTCTGCTCCGGAAGTCAAAGTTTTCGCAAACTCTACAACAGCCAGCTTCCTGACCAAGAAATTCCAGAAGTATGAACAGCAGACTATGATGGCTTCTCAGAAAATGAGAAGTAATGATGTCAGCTCAATCGCACCCATCAATGGAATGGCTTATGGCGATTATCTTGCATCCGCTCTTGATGATATTCACGTAAGTGGAACTCATGAGAGTGAGACCAGTGGCTACAGTTCCGATGATAGAACAAGCTATTATTCTTCTTCATCTGAAGACGTGGAGAATTAAACGACAAAGTAACCAAGCCATAGTTAGGTAGTGAGGAACAATAAACTATACAATCGAAATCATATGTATTACCATAGACATGTCAATTGTGAACATTTCTTGTCGTGTCACCATCATCAAGGCACTCTAACATTCGTCCTTTCCCTAAAATTTATCTGTCTGTCAGGAGGCTACATTACACACCCTTATTCGTAGGTAACATAAGGTTCATTTTTACTCTCAATTATTGTGTTCGACTTATTATTATATTACCTATACTTAATTCTGAAATTATGTTAAATATACATCAATAGTTACCACCAGATAATGTGTGTTAAAATTTGTTGTTTCATTTGGGTTTAGGTAGACGGTTTTTAATGTAATTGTGATTAGGTACATGCAAGTATCTTAAGACTTTAATTTAGTGACTTATTTAGCATTTTGTTTGAAGAATACATTGATTCACTGTAGCTGTAATTTTAGTCCTAGTAATAATTGGTGAAATATATTGAAAACAAAATCAATTTAAGCCTTTGATTCCACCTTAAGCAGCTCCCATAGTGTCTATCCTGAACTGTTGTAATTTGGATTGTTTTATTTTTTACCATATCCCTCTTTTTAACGCTGCTAGCAGTTTTAGAAGATAGCTTCAACTAAGAGGCATTAGATTTTTGTTCTAGGTAGGCTTATTTTACTATCACCTCTTCATTTTCCTCTTCCATCGATGAGTACAGCCACCAGTTCTTGTGTCTATTCGTTCCATTCCTTGGTAAGTGACTGTATATATGAAGTAGCATAAGTCACAACATCTCAAAATGGGGGTAGGTGACTTTGTTCATGTAGCCACTTTCATATCAGATTGCTTCTTTTAGTCACATTTATTAAGTTTATGAAAAATCCTATCTAATTAATTTTATTAATGACAAAACTATTAAAATTTCGTATCTTTTTCAGTCACATATAAAGGGTATATAATGAAAATTAAAAACAAAATCGGAATATCAATGTAATAGACTAGTTACAATACAAAACTTACTCAAACCTCAATCATGGAACTGCTATATACCTTAATAGTTATCTTCTACAGATTTATTAAATTAAACAAGAAAACAAGTTGATAACAGAGTTCATATTTTTGGTGTTAGCTACATCACACCGAGTGCATAATGAAGGGTTAAAATAATTAGAGTTAACCTGAATTGAAAAGGTTGCAAACCGAAATATGATTTCAATATCCAGACAAAAGTTAATGTTTCATTTTAAGTACAATTTTTTTTCTTAAAAAGTATTTGTAGCTATTAGGAAAAATTATATTTTCCTAATTTAGTTACCAACTTTCAATTGGATAAAAAGGATTGGTGATAGTAAATAAAAATACCTTCTTAATATAAAAATATAGTACTGAATCGAAGTAAAACTTATAAGCC
The DNA here is from genome assembly GCA_947561585.1 of Caprella mutica. NCBI lineage: Eukaryota > Metazoa > Arthropoda > Malacostraca > Amphipoda > Caprellidae > Caprella > Caprella mutica. The sequence continues at coordinate 7,680 of CANNZV010003795.1, read as the reverse complement.
AAAATAAAGTAATTTTCATCTCTACAATCAGTGATTATAAACACTTAAAATCCTAATACAAAATCATTGCACATTAAATAACAGATTAATAGAAATATTCATATCTAAACATGGCTATGGTAAAATCATAAACTTTTCAAAATATGATCATATATACACTTTATTTTCAGATATCCTAATTAATAGTTGAATAAATTGATAGATATTATGTCCTATCAAGAAAAACAGAGAAATACTCTCATGATTTAAAGGTAATAATATAGCAAAAAAATATATATAGCTAGTGAAAGATTGGTTATAAACACATCATCAGGGTCTACCTTTTGGCCAGGGCTACACCAAGCCCAACTAAAGCGCCCAGCCCAACCAAAACACCTCCGGCTACTGCAGCGCCCTTCACAGCGTCTTCTGTCATTTTCTTGTCAATGTTTGCCTTCAGATCTTTAACTTGTTGGTTGCCTGGTTCAACTGCTAGCAAACCATTGAGGTATTGCAAAGCTATGCTGTACCTGTCATGAAAGTTATTTTTCAGAAGAGGCATTTTAGTAGCTACATGTAATTTACGTACATTTAATGGTAGCGTATATAGTTTGGATATTTAGCCTCTCTAGCAATCAATTAATGAGCTACAATGATTAAACTTTACCGAAATAATCAGTATTCCATCATTTATATGTGTATATTGATAACTCGAAAATGCATGTTTTGTGTTTATGACGTTGTTCTTGCAAATGAGAAATATGTTCATATGTAAGTATTCTGATAAATAAGAGTACAAATCCATGTGCATGTTAAAAAGAACGGCAGTCATGCCATATAAAGAAGATTAAAAATGATAAACTAAGAGAAAATCTGCAAAATATGGGTAATTTTAATGTGCAATCCAATTTTTACCTGTAGCAATAGAGAATTTATTGGTGAACACAACCAGTCTCTGCAGTCTGACCAGAAATAAATGGTAACTAACTAGGTTTTGTTGCACTTACTCAGAAATAAATGAAGGTAGGGTAGGTTTAGCTGCACTTACTCTTTGAGTCTGGCATTTCCTACAGCAAGGAAGTAAACATAGTCCCTCTTTCCAGTCTCATCAGGGTTCTGATAAAGGTCCTCCAATAATTTGATTCCAGTCTTAACATCTCCAGGGAACCTGGAAATTAAATTTATTCTGTTTACCTACAGAGTGAATGTCTGTTTCCAAAAAAATAACCCAGTAATTAGCAATAGGTAATTAATTTTAAATTAAAATCATGATTTGCATAGGAAATACTAAGTTAAAGTACGTTACAAATTATCAGTCGGCTCCACATCTTCTGTTATACAAGAAAAAATGATATAATAATAATTTTAATTTAATTGTATCAAAAATAGAATAAAAATTATTATATTATTTTTTCTTATAAGACCAAGATGTGGAAGCGACTGATAATTCGTACCTTGCCCTATATATTATTATTATCAATATTCTACAGCAAAAAAAGTAAAGTTTTAAAAGATGAAGTAAGAAGTCAGAAGGGAAAATAAAATAAAAAATAGATAACTGTTCTTTTCATGTGTTTAATTACTCACTTGCTTTGTATGAGGAAACAGGCATAGTTGAACTTGGTGGGACTAGTTACATTATTGGCTAAGACTTCTTCATTGTATTTCTTCTCATACATCTGTTGTGGAGAAAAACAGGATTAGGGGAGTGCTAAAAAATTTATTAATATTTAGCTATAAGTTGATCATTTAAAAAAAACTTTAAAGATCCAACTCTCCCCCAATAAAAATAAACACAAGATCTTTCTTCCTTCTTTCATTAAGTCAATGGGTCACAATTTACGTTGTGACTTGAATACTTTTTTATGATCATTTTTCCATTAAAGAAATATGATCCAAGTAGCTACTTGCCTTAATATCTTGTGATGAGGCAGTCCAACCTAGCATGTTATCCATATCAGTGGTAGGCATGATGCTATGTTATTATAAAGATTAAGTCACTAGAATAAAACAGTCTGTAAGAAATAAAGTTATGAATCACATACAAAGATTTAAAAAAATAATAAATTTAAATCTCTAATGAATTTGAAAAATTGGTAGAATATTTATAATATTATTGAGAGATCAAATAAATTACATAGTTTCAATATAAAACAAATTACATTATGTGAGGAAGAGACACTCGGAAATTCCTATAGCCAATAGTCTAATAGATGAAAGTTATGGACTAATTTGCCTAAATGCTGCAGATTTTATAATCCACATTAACTTATTACTGTATTTTACTTTTGAGGTCCGCATAATATATTGGCAACTTTGTGCACATTCATCAGACATGAAGCATAAGTATGTTTTCAAGTGTAAAATCTTCACTAGGGTCAAGCAGGTAAATTGTGGCACACTAACTAACTGCGGCCTCTAACAACAGAAACATCATACCATGTTACAGAGTATGTCACTGTTAAAGCCAATTGGCTTAGATTTCAAAAGGTCAAAACTCAGATACCCGTATGTCTAATTAGCTTAAAATTTTGAATAAGTTCTATGTTCCCATATTAATATTGGCTAGAAATCTTCAAAAAATAAGCCAAATTTGGTTGGCTCAGAATTTTTGTGAAATTTTGGCTTACAATTTTCCAACCTCTAAAACATGAACATCAAAACTTCACCAGACTGCAGGAACTCGAACTGGTAAACTGTTCTCCAAGAAATCCTCCATTTTGACTTCTGTTCTCAGTAAAATACATGTAAATATAGGAGGAAATTAAGGATTGATCACACAGAAAATGTAAAAAATGTCCCATATTCTGCAGACTAGTAGCTTCAAAACTCTTGTTAAAAACTTAAATTAATAAATTATAGCATGCGATGAGCTTCTTTTGGTAGGTAGGTTACGTAGGTATGCAACATTTTAATACAATTTAGGATCAAATTGTTTTAGAGACTCTCTTGAAAGGGCCGCAATGAAGAATTAAAGAGCAGCAATTTTGCATGACCCTACTCACTTGGAAGTCAAATTTCTTCTTTAAAGTATTTTAAATGTGGTGATCTGCCATATTTCAAAGTGTGGTAGGAAAGTCGCCAGTTTAATGAGAAAATGGATCCAGGTCGCTACATTTAAGATACTTTAAATGAGAAATTTGACTTTCTAGTTTCTAGTGAAGAATTTACACTTGGAATCTCTCACAACTAAATTAATGGTAAGATAGGAATTAATTCATGATACCCCGAAGAGATCTCCAATTTCTAAAATTCAATCAAAAACTCCCACAGAGAGAGAAGAGAGAGAGTAAAATGTTCCATATTCTGCAGTCTGGAATTTTGGGAGTGATTCACTTGTTATTTACATGATTTTCAATTTATTTAACCCCTCAATAGTCGTCAATATACTGGCGAATTTGTCCATACTTGAGAACATGGGTGACCTGGATCCATTTTCTTTAAACTGACGACTTTCCTGTCACACTTTGAAATATGGATTATTGGAGACATTTTAGAGAATTCTGGTCATATAGGAGACAAGTCTTTGTGGAGACAAATTGTCCTCAAAAATAAAATCTTGGAGACACCGAGACAGATTTGACACTCTTTCCATTGCAGACTAAGACTGGCTCTCACTCTCAGCAGCCAAGTAAAATAGCATGGCTCATAAACTCTCCATTTGTCTCTCCAGCTCTCTCAAATAATAACCAATTTTCTCTCCAAAATGATCAGATTATGGCCCAGTTGCGAAATAAGACTCCCTCCAATGGATAATAAGGGTTTATGTGTGTTTTTAATGATGGCCGTCATGAAATACGACACCTTCCAAATAAAAAAATAATATACGACTCCTCGATCTTATCATCTTAACATGTGAAATTTTGGTGATTAGAAAGAGATTGGAAACCAACTGTTTATATGATATACCATTCAATTTAAGTACAATTCAATAAGTACAATTTATTAAACCATATAATACAATCATAATGAAATATCCTTTATTAAACTTTATAATACAATTAAATATACTTCATGATATGTTTGAAGAAATCACATAAATAAGTTGCTATAGTTTGCCGTAACTATGATATAAAAATGTATTATATTTATTCTAATTATTTTTGAATTCAAATGATTTCATTACTGATACTTGAATGTAAATTAAAAGGAATCAGATTGTTTTAACATCGTCTCTATATAGCTGTCATGAAAAGCGACTCTTGAATTTCATTTCTCCCCATAGAAATAGGCTAAAGATATAAGATTTAATTACCATGTGAGGAGTCGGATCGAATTTTTGTATTCCAAGGGAGTCGTGTTTCGTGACAGCTATCTTTTTCAAAACACCAAAATATCATATTTTAAGCCAGTCTGAAAAGAAGGTTTCCCCAGACCCAGGATTTTTTTTTACAGAAATTGGGACTTGGGGGCAGCAAATAACATGGGAACATAGGAATTAAATGGGACTTGGGTGCAGGATTAATCCACAAATCCTATTGGCTGTTGCCATGTTTCAAAGTGTGGCAGGAAAGTCGCCAGTTTGGTGATAAAAAAATGGATCAAAGTCGCCACATTTAAGATACTTTGATTTTTGAAGAAGAAATAGGACTTCCTAGTGAAGATTTTACATTTGAAAACATCCTTATGCATCATGTCTGATGCATGTGTATCACTTGACTATCTATGAGTGATTTACTTATTATTTTAATTTATTTACAGGTTTCTAAACTTATTTCAGCCCATGTTTTAAAGTGTGGCAGGAAAGTCGCCAGTTTAATGAGAAAATGGATCCTGGTCGCCCCATTTAAGATACTTTAAAGGACAAATTTGGCTTCCTAGTGAAGAATTTAACTAGGAAACATCCTTATGCTTCATGCTTGATGCATGCGTCTCTCTTGAGACTATTTTAGGAGTGATTTACTTGTTATTTTATGTAGAGGTTTTCCAATTTATTTAACCCCTCAAAAGTTGCCGATATACTGGCGACTTTGTCCAAACTTTAAAACATGAATTTCAGCTCTCAAAAGTTGCCAGTATACTGGCGACCCAGATTGTATTTGGATTTGGTGGTAAATTCCAATGATATCTAAGGAGATATTCAATTTCTCTAATAAAAAAAATTCCTGCAATGTCAGAGGATATTTAGCTATTAATTCCTATATTACCATTAATTTTTGGAGGAGAAACTGGAAAAATGTTGGAGGACTAGACAAATTGATGAAAAATGTTGCCTGTTAGCAGCTATTTCTCATATTTTTGAAAAAGTCAGAGGAGTTCAGTGCACCAAATACCAACTGGCTGGCGACTTTGTCCATACTTTGAAACATGGTCCTGCTGTACTTTTCAGACTGGATTTCAAGATCGAGGAGTCGGATCGAATTTTAGTAGGGTCAAGCAGGTAAATTGCGGCCCATTAACTAACTGCGGCCTTTAGCAACAGAAACGTCACAGCTTCAAAACACTCGTTAAAAACATAAAGTATTAAATTATAGCATGCACTGCACTTATTTTAAAAACTATGCAACATTTTCATGTAATTTCGGTTCAGAATGTTTTAGAGACTCTTTTGAGAGGGCCGCAATTAAAAATTAAAGGGCCGCAATTTACCTGCATCATTGCATGACCCTACTTCAAAGGAGTCTTATTTCGAAACTTGGCCCAAATTATCATAAATTCTATCCAAAATTTTGTAGCATAGGAGAAAATTAGATATTTCTCGCCATTTGCAATTGAAGGGCTCAAAATAACTGACACAAAACTCGTCATTAAAATGGTGAGTACGGACATGCTTTATTACCATTTACCTGGCCCCACTCTGTCTCTGAGTCTCTGGGAAGAAGGTCTCCAGTCTCCACAGTGTCCCTGGCCTGGATCAGCAGCAGATTCAAAATATCCATCAGTTAAAATTTTATTTAATGGAAACAACTAACATAGGTAATCATTCAGAATCTCTCTCAGCTAAATTAATGGTAACATAGGAATTAATTCAAAATCTCCCGCAGCTAAATTAATGGTAACAGCCTACAGGAATTTATTCAGAATCTCCACAGCTAAATTAATGGGTTCAGATTCGTCTCAGAGTCTTGGAAAAATGTTCCATATTCTGCCATACTGGATTACCAACAGTAACAATAATGAATTGATGATTAATGACATTTATAATTTTATCTAGTTAGTCATACATTACTTATTGCGTCAGTTGTTGTTCATCCGACATTTAGAGTTTGTGAAGCATAAAATCTATCTACAGCAAAGGATCTATCTACAATGAGTGATCTATCTACAGCAAAGGATATATCTACTGCAAAAGATCTATCTACAGCAAATGATCAATCTACAGCAAAGGATATATCTACAGTAAAGAAATTTTATACAGCCAAAGGATCCATATACAGCAAAGGAACTATCTACAGCAAAGGATCTATCTACAGCAAAGGATCTATTTATAGCGGAGAATCTTTCTACAGCTAAAGAACTACTACAGCAAAAGATCTATCTACAGCAGAGGATCTATCTACAGCAAAGGATCCATCTACAGCAAAGGACCTGTCTACAGTAAGGGACCTATTTACAGCGAAGGATCAATCTACAGCTAATGATCTAACTACAGCAAAGGATATTTCTACAGCATAGGATCTATCTACAGCAATGGATCTATCTACAGTAAGGGATCTTTTTGCAGCAAAGGATCAATCTACAGCAAAGGATCTATTTACAGCGAAGGATCGATCTACAGCAAAGGATCTATCTACAGCAAAGTATCTATCTACAGCAAAGGATCTATCTACTGCAAAAGATCTATCTACAGCAAAGGATCTGTTTACAGTCAAGGATTTATTTACTGCAAAGGATCTCTTTACAGCAGAGGATCAATCTAAAGTCAATGATCTATCTACAAAAAAGGATCTATTTACAACAGCAGAACTTTATACAGCATAGGATCAGTCTACAGCAAAGGATCTATCTACAGCAAAGTGATCTATTTTCAGTAAGGGATCTATCAACAGAAAAGAGTCTGTCTACACCAAAAGATCTTTCAACAGCGCAGGATCTGTCAACAGCAAAGGATCAATCTATAGCAAAGGATCTATTTACAACAAAAGTTCTATCTACAGCAAAGAATCTATCTACAGCAAAGAATCTATCAACAATAAGGGATCTATCTGCAGCAAAGGATTTATCTACAGCAAAGGATCTATCTTCAGCAAAGGATCTATCTACAGCAAAGTGATCTATCTACAGTAAGGGATCTATCTACAGCAAATGATCTATCTACAGCAAAGTGATCTATCTACAGTGAGGGATCTATCTACAGCAAAGAATCTATCCACACCAAAGGATCTTTCTATAGCGAAAGATCTGTCAACAGCAAATGATCTATCTACAGCAATGGATCTATTTACAGCAGGAGATCTTTCTACAGCAGAGGATTTTTCTACAGCAAAGGATCTATCTACAGCAAATGTTCTATCTACAGCATAGGATCTATCTACAGCAAAGGATCATCTACAGCAAAGGATCTATCTACAACAAAGGATCTATCTACACTAAAGGATCTATCTACGGCAAGGGATCTATCTACGGCAAAGGATTTATTTATTTATTTACAGCAAAGGATCTTAGATATATCTACAGCTAAGGATCTATCTACAGTAAAAGATCTATCTATTACAAAGGATCTATCTACAGCAAAGATCTATCTACAACAAAGAATCTATG
>CANNZV010003794.1:77778-101945 GCA_947561585.1 Caprella mutica | reverse complement strand
GTTCTGTTTTAAGTCCTCAACTTTTTAATATCTTTATCAACAATTTACCAATTTTAGCTGAGAATAATAATTTTAGTTGCACTTTGTTCGCAGACGACGCTGTTTTTTACGTTAGGGACTCATCTTTTGAAAATATTTTTAATAGGGTGCAATCCTTTATTGACGAACTCTCAAAGTGGTTAAATTTTAACAAGCTGACTCCAAATGTAAATAAAACTAAACTAATGATTTTTAACGCTAGGTCCCATAGTCAATACCCTGGGATAAATTTTAATGATAACAGAATAGAATTTGTAAAGGATTTTAAATACTTAGGCCTTTTAATCGACAACAAACTAACTTTTAAACCCCACATAAACCATATGATTTATTCAGCCAAACATATGATTTATTCAGCCAAACATTATTTTAATCGAGATACTTTACTTTTAATTTACTACTCTCTAGCTTACTCAGTTTTTAGTCAATATATTATTTTTTATGGAAAAAATTTTAACGTCCACTTGCACCCTTTGAAAGTTTTAATAAACGATATTTTAAGAATAATTTTGAACGTAAAGAGAAATAGAAATAATGTACCTTTAATGTCAACAAATGATATTTATTTTAAACTGAGTATTTTAAAATTTGAAGACGACTGTAATTATTTTTTATTGTCGTTTTTAAGGAGAGCATTATATGAAGACCCTTCGATTTTAAATAAATATTTTAACGATTTTATCCCTGCTCATGACCACCAAACTAGAAGTTTCAGGTTAATTTTACCCAGAATTAGATTAGAAGTTGAGAGAAATTTTACTATTTTTAGATCTATTGAAGCTTTTAGCAATTTACCTGACATGTTATGTAACCTCATTTCCAATTTCAGTTTTAAAAAGGACTATCGAAAATATTGTTTAAATCTTTATGACCCTAGTTATTAATGATAGGATTTTACTTACTTTTTATCCACTTATTTTACTTTGACATATTCAGACCGGTAACTTAGGTATGATTCTAATTCACATGTTACATACGAGTTGACACAAACGGTCTAAACAAAGATTATGCAGGATGAATAATTATTAAAATCATTTATAGAATGATTAATGATCAATTATTAAAAAGAAACAAGGATTGCTAGGTGCAGCTCCACTTCATGTATAACTGACTTTTATAAAATCGAAAACTGTGATATTTTATAATTCGAGAAATTTTGTTCATTCGAGCAATTTGATAATTCGAGCAATTGTTCATTCGATCAATTGTTCGTTCGAGCAATTGTTTTTCGAGCAATTGTCTTTCGAGCAATTGTTCTTTCGAGCAATTGTTCTTTCGAGCAATTGTTCATTCGAGCAATTGTTTTTCGAGCAATTGTTTTCGAGCAATTGTCTTTCGAGCAATTGTTTTCGAGCAATTTACCTAGAACCATACTTAACACATCCAGTGACTCTGCACTATACACAATATATAACCTTACAGCTGATACTCTTTATCAAATAACATTGGATGGCAAGACGAGAAACTTTACTACGCTACCATATCGTGAGAAATATTGATATTAGCACATATATTTGTTGATTGTATAATTAATGTTACATAATTGCTGAATATATAATTAAGTATGAAATATATATGTTGTTTATTTAAAATTGAATTTAAATACAGATATAAATATAATAAGAAATGGAATCGACGTTGTAATTTAGAAGTGCATTTATTCAGAACTAAATCAACATACAAAAATTTCGAAAACGCCATTTTTTGCATTGACTATTATCTCAACAAACTTTGTTACTGAAGCAAAAGAACGCTGTATTATTCGACAAACCTGGCCAAGCAGAACGATTGGCGGCTGCCTTTAAAGATCATAAATTGGGTAGGAATGAGTTGAAACTTCGCTTCCCATGATGGACCAGATGAAATTGGTTCCGAACAAACAAAGAACTTTTTCCTGCAACAGATTCAGAAAAATATGGTTATTGAATTTGACTAATTTGTCGATGATGATCAAAGTAGACTTCGTCAGTTCGTCACACCAGATGCAACAACAGACCAGACTATGACGGAGGCAGACTATTCAAAGATTATGCTAGGATACTCATCTCTGAAGCATAATCTGAATTCTTGATATGTCGTTGATAAAACACAGCTTGATCTTCAAGCGCCTTTCTTGGATCGACCGTTATTTCTGATAATAAAAAGAAAGGTAGGTGAACAGGTGAATCTGTGACAGAGAACTCAGTTATCTGAGGGACATGTTTGATTTAGGAGGTGGGAGGGAGATCAATTATGGTTTGTGAACGACATATCAAGAATTCAGATTATGCTTCAGAGGTGAGTATCCTAGCATAATTTTGAATTCTAGATTATTTGCGTTGACAAACCACAGCTTAGATTCCAAAGTTGAAATAAAACATGTAGAATTAAACCATAAAATTAAAATAAAAAAAGAAACCAATTTTTAATTTAGTAGGGGTTTAACGTCTGCTTCGGAACCAAAGGCCATATCGCTGACGTCAAAAGGAAATTAAATACAAGGGACTGGAAGAAGCAGTCAGAGAGGAAAGCTACTCCGTGAATACAATCACTTACCAAGGAATGTGACGAAACAGGACACCAGCACCGGTGGCTGCACTCACGGATGGAAGAGGAAAATGAAGAGGTGATAGTAAATGAAGCCTACGAGCCTACCTCCAACACAAAATTCTAAAACCTTGTAGTTGAAGAGCATAACCCTAGCGCTATCCTCTAAAACTGCAAGTAGCGTTAAAAAAATGATAAACATGGTAAAAATGAAAAAAGACAATCCATAATCCAAACAACAACAGTTCAGGGCCCAAGGGACGCCACCCCCCTTCTCTTCCATTCACCACAGAAAGCTTCAGGATAGAGCTCCTGGGGGCTAAAAGAAACAAAATTATCAAAATAAAATTAAAATATAAAATAATTTCAAGGAATTCTTACTTATTTAACTGATTTAGAATAATTTTGCCCTCTTCAGAGTCACTTTCTGGAGCAAAGTAATGCCTCCTGAATGTATCAGTATTGGTCCAACAGCCAGCTTTAACGATTTGCATGATTTTCGCTCCATGACTGAAAGCATTGGATAGACCAGCTCCTCTATATGAGTGGGACGAAAACTGTGAGTCATCAATACCTGCTAGTTTGAGAGTATACAGGGTGGGGCGTAAGTTTGGAAGCAATTTTTCAAACATTAATATAATTCTTAAAAATAAGTTCCTAAGTAGGTGATAGGGTTTGAACTATAGTAGAGACACTACATTATGACGTGGCAGTGTTATTTTTTACAAAAATTTAGTCAATTCAAAAATGTCAGACAAAAGAGAAGCCATTATTGCTCTACACCGTGCCGGGAAGTCAGATTCCGTCATTTCAAAGACTCTCTCAATAGCGAGATCGACTGTTTGGAAGTGTGTGAAGCGTTTTAATGAGAGAGGAGACTTGACTGATCGTCCAAGAAGTGGTAGACCACGCTCACAACGCACCAAACAACTGATAAAATGTGCCCGAGAGAAGATCAGGAGGAACCAGAAAAGGTCAATACGATTGTTAGCCAAAACAGCTAATGTGAGTCCCAGAACAATGAGAAGAGTTGTCAAAGAAGACCTAAAGATGTCCTCTTTCACCCTCCAAAACAGACAGACACTGTCAGAAGCTGTAAAGAAAAAGATATTGGAGAGAAGCAAAGCACTTCTGAGAGAATTGAAGTCTGGCACGGCTGGTGAAATTGTTTGGTCTGACGAAAAAAATTTTCACAGTGGAAATGGCTCACAACCGGAGGAATGACAGAATAATTGGTAAAAGTGCAAAAGACATCCCTTACAACCAAAAAACTGTCCACAGAACCATGAAACCTGCTTCAGTAATGGTCTGGGCCGCCGTTTCAGAAACTTGGAGATCTCCTTTAATTTTTGTGGAACAAGTCGCCAAAATCAATGCTAAATGTTATATTGAGAATATTTTGACGCCAATGTTGGAGTCAGCTAAGGATCACTTCGGTAATGACACTCTATGGACATTTCAGCAAGACGGCGCGACTTCACATACTGCAAATGTCACTCAAAACTGGTGCCATGACCATCTTCCACGGTTTTGGTCCAAAGAAATGTGGCCTCCCTGCTCCCCAGATGTTAATCCTATGGACTTTTCGGTATGGTCCATTCGTGAATCAAAGGCCTGTGGTAAATTCCATCGCAGTGTGGAAGATTTGAAGCGTTCGCTCCAGAGATCTTGGAAGGAAATTTCACAAGAACAGTTGCGTGCCGCAGTAGGAGGAGTTCGGAGGAGATTTGAGGCTGTTATTAAAAACAAGGGGGGACATTTTGAATAAATTTATGATTTTTGAATTCTTAAAACCCTTATGTAATAATACATAACTGTAAATTATTAAATATATTTTTCGTTGGATTATAATATGCACTTTTATTTGCTTCCAAACTTACGCCCCACCCTGTATTTCAGCCATCTAGCCAAGGTTTGCTTAGTGACTGGTCTCTTTGTTGCCCAGGAGAGGAAAAGCTTAGTAGGTTTTTCTTTACCCTCTTTGACAGCTTTAGCTCTTAAGTTTAGAGTGCGATTCATATAAGACATGACATAGTTACAAACATTTAGAGAATCGATATCACTCATTATGCAGTTAACGACCTAAATCCTCAGTACCCTTCTTGTATGCTTTAGGCAGTCAAATATAACGAACTGAATACTATCTTCGGACAGGGTAGTTTTTTCGATGTTGTATGCTTTAGGCAGTCAAATATAACGAACTGAATACTATCTTTAGACAGGGTAGTTTTTTCGATGTCCATTAGGTGGATAGTTTGGCCTCTTTCAGAAGAGATGAGAGCGATTAAGGCAAGAGTCTTAAGAGTTAGCATTTTTCAGAGGCAATTGAGATGGATGATGGAGATCAGACAAGTAATTTAACAGATCTTTCACTGGCCAGAAAGTAAAGTATTTTGGTCTCGGAGGCTTTTCTTTGTAAAAATATTTAAAGAGTCTAGCAATTGTTTTATCCCCATTAACATTTAAATCATAAGTGAAAAAGAAACTAAGTGCTTCTCGCACTATTCACTGAGCTAGAACTAGCTCCATTATCAAATAAGTAACACAAAAAATCACATAAAATTTTCACAATCATTCTACTGTTTGTTATATTCTTCGTTATATAAACGAACAAAACTTTTTCCAGATTCTCCCATAACATTGGAGAGTTGATTGAGGTAGTTGGAGGTCTGGACTGAAATGTTTCTATTAATGCAGGATTGTTTGAAATATTCCAGGCCATCAGGTTGAAGTAGTGTTTGGTTGGTAGATGGCCTTCAAGATGATCCAGTGATATGAAGATGGGAGGATTAATTAACATGGAGGTAATGATTGGTATGGATATGATTCCAGGCCAGGCTGGGGTTATGAGCAGGGCATTTTCAACATTGTCATTGATAAGTTTCTGTATGCATTTGGATATAAGGTTGATAGGTGGGAAGAGATAGCTATTGTTAGGCCATTGGAAGGAGAAAGCATTAGTTTTATAAGCAAGATTGTCAAATTTCCATGAAGCAAATTTTTTAACTTTAAAGTTGCGTCTAGAGGCAAATATGAAGATCTATTCTAGGAGTAAAATTTTAAGAATGAATTATGGAAATGAATGAATCTTTATTAAGGCTATATTCATGAGAACTGAACAAATATCTAGCTAGAGAAATGATCAGCAATGTTATTTTCTGAACCTGGAATATGAGTAACAGAGAAGTCTATGTTGTTATTTCTGAGAAAAGACCCAAATTCTTAAGTTAACTGACATAACAATTTGGAATGAGTTCCTCCTTTCTTATTGATAAAAGATACAGCAGAAACATTATCACAACAAATTTGTATCTTCTTATTTTTTTAATTGATATATTAATAATTTACAGCAAATGAAAACAGCTTTAAGCTCTAAATAGTTTATGTGCAAAATTGACTCCTCAGAGGACAATTGACCAGACACAGTAGATCCAGTAGAGAGTACTTCTGCCCGGCCAGACAAGGAAGCATCCGTGTACAAAGTGACTTCTGAAGGGATTTCATGTATTGGTGAAGCAGTTAAAGGATATTTACAATCCTTCCACCACTCTAAATTAGAGATGGAAGGCCTGTCCTGGGAGGAGCCTGCACGTGGTGGCAGGGCGAGACTGGACCTGTGCCAGTCTTCGAAAGACCTCCCAACTCCTTGTCCTCTTCGGGGGACGCGACCAGGGTGTCGCCTTGGGCCAAGCCCACCTACACGCACTACACTGGCACCAGAGCGTTTTTTCCCTAGTGGGGGGATATGAGCCGGCATATCTCCCTCTACTCACCCTCTTACTCTCCGGTGACATAGAAACTAACCCTGGCCCCTACATGTGTCCCTCTTGTGGCCGACCATGGACCCGTCGTACTGGAGGGGTCCATTGTGTCGGCTGCAATAGTTGGACACATTACAATATACGCTGCTCTGGTGTCCGCCAACATGGAAATATCCCACAGGGATGGCAGTGTAAAAACTGTCACCCTACACACAACATGACTCAACCCCACACACCCACTCCTACTCCTTCCTCTCCTCATCCTACCCTTCACCCTACCCCCGGACATCACCGTCCTCCCCTCCCTTCCTCTCAGGGAAGGGCTGCAGGAGGCGGTGCTGCTCGTCTCCCAGCTCCACTTCACCCTCCACGTGGGGGTGATGGAGGAGCGCCTATCCTTCCTCCTCCTTATCCTATAATTGGACGGCAATTGCCTGCCCGCCCTCCCCCTCGAGGGAGTGCTGGGACAGACACTGTCGTCCGACCCCCAGTTCCACTTCACCCCCCTCGTGGGGGTGGTGGAGGAACGCCTCCTATTCCTAACCCCCCTAGAGCTCCTAACATACACACACGCCACAACAAACTCAACATACTACAACATAACATAAACGGTATACACAACAAGCACATGGAACTTAAATCACTCCTACACAAACACCACATCCACATCGCCACAATCCAGGAAACTAAACTAACACCTGCCAGATTAACACCAAAGTTTCCTGGATACACAACACTTAGACTCGATCGGCCCACTCGAGGCGGCGGGGGCCTCATTACACTGATACACAAATCCATCCCGTTCACAAACACCACTGCCGAAACACACGCACGGATGCCACACGACCCCACACTTGAAATACAATCTACACGCATCCAAATTCACAAACATTCCTACAACATTTTCAACATATACATTTCCCCCACAGACTCATCACCCCCAGGATACCAACCCAATCTAAACTACATTAACACCATTAATAATTCATTTGTCCTGGGGGATTTTAACGCACATGACACTACTTGGCTCGCCACACAACATACTGACACAAGAGCTGACACCATAACAACACAACTAGACAACTACATAATCATGAACGACCCCCACACTCCCACACGCAAACCTTTTAACATCAACACACGACCCACATCACCTGACATAACCCTCCTCACCCCTGACATAGCCCTCCAGAGTTCATGGTCCGCACTCCATGAACTCAGTTCAGACCACCTTCCACTTCTCACCACATACATTTTAAGTACACCACTTGCCGCACAAAAACACAGACACACATTCACAAACTACAATAGAGCCAACTGGACAGACTTTTCAGCATCTGTGGATAATAACTTACACAACTTTGACATAAACACCTTCCCATCCATAGATGCTGCCACAAAACATCTCACTGACATCATCATTAACGCAGACAAACACTACATCCCTACAGGCAACATTAGACACTACAACCCCACATTCACACCATACATCAAACACCTGATACAAACACGCAAACACCTACGCTCACTCCCACCCACACAAGACACGATCACACGCATACAACACCTTAACACTGACATAAGTGCGGAGATTACTGCCCAACAAAAACACAAGTGGCAAAACACACTAGACACCATTAATTTCCGCACTGACGCAAACAAACTTTGGAAACTTGTCAAGGGACTCAACAACAAATACATGGACCAACCAAAAACACATGAGTCCCTCACACAAAACAACACTATACTCACTGACACACAACAGGCGAACGCTCTCAATAAGCACTATGCTTCCACAAGTAGGTTACCCACCCGCCCAGTAGATAGGATTATACTGCGTCGCCTGCACAAAACATGCACTCGAAAGCTCCTCACACCCCCCTTCACCCCGGCAATGGTTACCGAGGCCATCCGGGTTTCCAAGAACACTTCCTCCACAGGTCCTGATGGCATATCAAACAAACATCTAAAACATCTAGGGCCACTTGCCATCAGAGCCTTCACAGACATCTTCAATTTCTCACTTCAGAACAATAGTATACCCAACACCTGGAAACTTGCCAAAATCATCCCGATCCTGAAGCCCAACAAACCCCCCACAGAACTGGCCTCATACAGACCTATATCACTCCTTTCCACCCCATCCAAAATACTCGAGAGGCTAGTTCTAAACAACATTTCACCACACATCCCACTATCCCCCTCACAACACGGCTTCAGATCCCAACACTCCACAGCTACTCTTCTTACCCACCTCTCACAGACAACACTCGAAGGCTTGAACTCCAACAAACCTGCGGATAGGACAATTATAGCTGCCATAGACATTAGTAAAGCCTTCGACACGGTACCCAGACACCTACTAATTAACAAAATACTCAACACACACATCCACGACTCATATAAAAAATGGCTTGCCAATTATCTCTCAGGCCGCTCTGGCAAAACACTTTACAACGGCAAGTCCTCCAGAACACTTCACTACACTGACGGGGTACCGCAGGGCTCCGTACTCTCACCTACACTCTTCAACCTATACCTTCACGACCTCCCTACGCCAACACACACCTCGGTTTACACTCTTTCATACGCAGATGATGTCACCATCATCTCACAACATCCCAAACACGAGACCGCCGCCAACAATTTACAAACATACATCCACTCACTAGAAGACTGGCTAGAAACAAACAGATTAAAGGTCTCCGCAAACAAATCTTCTGTCACCTTAGTTACACCCTACACCCTTGAATACAGAACCCATCCAAACATTACACTCAACAACACTCCCCTTCCCATTAACAACACGCCGAAAATCCTTGGAGTTACACTCGACCGCGGCTGGACGTTCAAACACCACATAACCGACATTAACAACAGAGCCAAACAAAGACTGAACGTCCTCCGCGCACTCACTCACACAACTTACGGACACTCCAAGGAAGACATAACAACACTCTGCAAACAGTTCATCAGACCCATCCTCACCTACGCCCACACAGCCTGGTCACCTGACATATCCAACACCCACCTACAGACACTCCAAAAAACACCGCACTCCGCATTGCCACCGGTTGTACACAAACAACACCAACACACCACCTACACACAGAAACACGAGTCCTACCTCTCACCTCACACATGGACATGAGGGGCACACATTTTTACACTTCTACACTAGACCCCTCACATCCCCTACACTACATGCAAACTGAGAGGAGGACACCACGCACACTACACATCACCCCCTCCACACACTACAGACACCTCTACACCACTCTCCCCCCCCACACCCGACAACACTTCTCTTCACAAACACATACACACCACTTTCACACAAAGAGCTCTAGCTTCCTCACTTCCTAACAAACTCCTTGGGTCTAGGCCTCCAGCCATCGACCCTAGTGAGTCGGCCATGTCTCGTCGTGATAGGGTCACCCTATCACGTCTGAGATGTGGCCACCATCCTTCTCTTCCTTACTACATGCACAGGATTGGGAGGTCGGACTCTGATCGGTGCGACTTCTGCCAAGCCGACCAGGGCACGATCTCTCACATTCTCACACAATGTCCGTCACTACACCAACACAGGACTACACACAACATTCACTCACTGGAGCACCTTTGGACCCATCCTCAGGCAGTTATTAACTTCCTGAGTGATGCGGGTTTCCCTTAGGCCCACACACTCCCACACAGTGCCTCGGGTGGCTGAAACCCGGGGCGCCCCTGGCCGCCCCTCCGTCCCGGCGAGGATGTTGGGGAGGTCAAACAACAACAACAAGAGATGGAAGGAGCATCTAATGAAATTACAGTGTCCCAAGGTAGACCTGACTGAATCTTTTCATTTTGTAGAAACTGTAAATAACGAAAATATAAAGGAGTATAAGGAAAGGCTAAGCAGAAGCTGTTTAATAATCCAATGAAGGAAGAAATGGACCTTAAAGTAGGTTGATTATTCAACAGAGCTAAAGCTGAATCATTTTCTTTAGTAACTTTTTTTTTGGTATAGACAATGTCATCCCATCTGAATTCCAATTAAAACCTAAATGATGTAAGCTTTGAGAAGGAATAAGACTTGATTTCTTACAATTAGGATGGAAACCTAAATCAACAAGTAACTTTAGGACAGTATTTATGTTAGATCTCAATTTTGAAACTGTTGAGGCACAAATATAAATATCATCTAAATAAGAGACTATTTTAATACCTTGGCTTCTCAAGAATATGATGACAGGTTTTAAAATTTTGGTGAATATTCTAGGAGAGCTAATCATGCCAAAAGGAAGAACATTAAATTGATATCTTTGGCCATAGAATTCAAAACACAAAAAATTTCGACTCTCCTGATGGATAGGTATAGAAAAGAAGGCATCCGACAAATCAATAGATGCCATGAAATCTGATGGAGATATTACATTTTTTACACAATCTGGACCTTCCATCTTAAAATGTATATGGTTTATTTGAGTATTTAGTAAAGATAAATCTATAATCATTCTTACTTTACCATTTGGTTTAGGAACAGTGAACATTCTAGACAGTAATTGATCATGGTTCGATTATATTTTTGAAATAGCACCTGATTTCAAATGTCTAGAAATTTCTCCTTCCAAGGCTAACTTTTTAACTTCTGATACGGGGATAGAAATTACTGAACTTGGAAACTGAGGATTTGTATCAAACTGAATTTTGTAGCCATTCTCAATGATTCGAAGGGTGAAATTATTAGAAGTTATCTGTTGCCAATTCTTTAGATACCTGGAAATATTTCCTGCAGGATTAGTTTCTATTGAACTTCCCTCTTCAGCGAAAGGAAGATCTGCCTCTGTGGTTGCTACCACGGGGATTGGCCTGAGAGGGCTGCCGTTTCCCTAGGCCATAGCTAGTACTGGCTTGATTAGCACCATGGCTATACTCAGATCTTCTATAAGCGGTACTAGGGCCTTGAGAACATGAGGGTTTGAAATTGTTATGGAATGGTCTATTGTTGGACCTTACTTTTCGACGTGAGTGGAGCAGTTCGTGAGCTGTCATCTTCGGATGGACTGGCCCAACGAAACAAACGAAGAGACTGTCAGAGCGTTGAGGTCTAAGCACCCGCCTGCCCCGCTAGACTTGATGATGCCAGAGCCTCCGGATAATTCTCTAGTTGTGCCTATTGTTTCGGAGGAGGATGTCCGGAGGGCTGTTAATTCTTTTCGTCCTGGTTCTGCCGGAGAACCTGATGGCCTCAGGCTAGGTCATTTGAAGACGCTATTGACCCATTCATCTGCAGAGGCTGGAGTACGTCTTTTGACCACTCTGACAGATTTTGTGAATGCGATATTGAGAGAAGTTCCTGATTTTGCTTTGTCAACTTTCTATGGAGCCACATTGTGCGCTTTAACCAAAAAGGATGGTGGCATCAGACCCATAGCAGTTGGTAATACCTTGCGTAGGTTGGCTGCCAAGGTTGGTGCGCGCCCCTTATCACACTCTCTTGGTAGTGAATTAAGACCGGTTCAGCTTGGGTTCTCTACGAAGGGTGGCTGTGAAGCTGCCGCACATTCTGCAAGACGGTACTTGAATGACTGTAACCATAGGAGGGTGTTTCTCAAGGTGGATATGAAAAACGCTTTCAATTGTCTGAGGAGAGATACCTTCCTTACTGTTATTCGTAACCGTATGCCGGAGCTATATAGACTCCTTTGGCAAGCTTATTCTTCGCCTTCAACTTTGTTTTTTGGTGAAGAGGTCGGAGACAGGTATCCAGCAGGGTGACCCTTTTGGACCGGCTATGTTTGCTCTTGGAATTGACGAGGTGGCTCGCAGGGTTGAGTCAGAGTTCAATGTATGGTATCTGGACGACGCAGCCCTGGGAGATACACCGGAGAGAGTTTTGGAGGACGTAAAAACCTTGATAGATGGGTTGAGTGCCATCGGACTTGAAGTTAATAGCGCGAAATGTGAGCTGACCATTCTCGATGATAATGCCCCTGGTGAAACAGAATTGTTGTTCCGGGCAGTGCTTCCAAATGTCAGAGTGGTTCATAAGGACAATTGCTCCTTGTTGGGTGCGCCTTTAAGTGACTTGGGTATCCCCAAGGAGATTTTAAGGAAGAAAGAAGATCTGGATCTCATGGTCTCTCGATTGCGGGTGGTGGATAACCATCAAGCCTTCTTTTTGTTGAGAAATGTTTTCTCCATTCCGAAGCTACAATATGTTCTGCGGGCTTCTCCAGCTTACAAGCACGTAGTCGAACTTAGCTGCTTTGATGAATCACTTAGATCTGCCGTTGCCAGTGTGACCAATGTAGAGATGTCAGCTGATTCTTGGGTTCAGGCAACTTTACCGGTTGGCCTTGGTGGACTAGGTTGTAGGAGAGCTGGAGATATTGCCTTGCCTGCTTTTGTGTCTTCAATGTATTCTGTGAGTGATTTGGTTGAAACTATTCTTTCTGATATTAATGTAGTCGATACCGGAGAGCTTACGGATGCAGTTGGGACATGGAGGCAGGGTTTACAGGCTGGTCTCCCGGTACCAGTCCATGAGTCCAGTCAAAAAGAATGGGATACACCACGGGCTCATTCATTAATGGAGAGTCTGTTGGCTAGAGCTGATCAGGTGGCAAGGGCACGACTATTATCTGCATCTCTTAAAGAAACTGGAGTGTGGTTGAACGCGATTTCCATACCGTCATTGGGTACACAGCTCGATCCAGAGGTCCTGAGGGTAGCCATTGCTCTCAGAGTTGGTGCCAGAGTTTGAGAAGTTCATTCTTGCCGCTGTGGCAGTTGATGGATGTCAGAGGACTGGATGGCCTATCTTGTAGGTACAGTTCTGGTCGTCACCCAAGACATGCAGCAATGAATGATGTGGTAAAACGGCTTTGCAGAGAGCAGGACTCCCTTCAGTACTTGAGCCTTCTGGACTTGACAGAGGTGATGGTAAACGCCCAGATGGTATTACTGTGTTTCCTTACATGAATGGAAAGAGTCTGATTTGGGATTGCACGTGTGTCGACACATTTGCCGAGACACACCTCAATGATTCCGCAGTTGAGGCCGGATCAGCTGCCGGGGCTGCGGAGAACCGTAAACGTCAGAAATACTCCGCCCTTGGAGATGCATACATATTTGAGCCAATTGCTATAGAGACCACAGGAGCGTACTGTAGAACGACCTCCTTAATCATGAAGTCCATAGGTAGACGCCTTGTTGAGACAACGAATGATCCAAGGGAGTCTGCCTGGTTCCAACAGCGAATGGCTCTTGCGATCCAGAGAGGGAATGCCTTCATCATCCTCTCAGCCGCGAAGGAGAGGTTTTAGAGGGTCGGGTCCACCCCTTCAGGGAACTCAACCCCTCACTCGTAGTTCCTGAAGGAATTTCCTCTTCTGTAAAGATTTTATCCTTCTTGTTTTTAATGGAAAAAAAAAAAACTTTTTGAATTGTAGCTTGTGATTTATTAGCATTTTCAGCTGCGGTGGCAAATTCAGTTCCGAAAAGTGCTTGGTGATTAATTGGCTGTGAAAAGAGATTTCTGCCCCAACTCTGGTTTAATAAATTTGGATGTGATAGCTCTTCTCATTCTACTAGTGCGCAAGTTAGCTGAGCAAATCAATTGGATCGAAGAAGCAATTTTTTCCCTATTGGGACCCTGAGCATCCAAAGAATCTAACACATCTAACAAAGGCTTGACTGCAGATGTAAACAAGCTCTGAATCTTAAAAAGTGAACACTCTTTGTTAGAGTTCTGAGGTGAACACTTGGTCTTTTGCCACAGAACAGGAGGAAGATGAGGAGGTTCGAAATGTGAGGAAATTTCAGAGGCAGGTACTTAATTATCCGATATTGTCTTCGCCTGATCATCCGCTAAGTCTATATCTGCCATTTCAAGACTTCATCACGCGATGACCAATTAGACTTGGTAGCAGTCGAAATGATAGGCAGAAAATCCTCAGACTCATATTCACCTACGGAGGATTCTGGTATGGTATCTTGGCAGATAAATTTGGAAAAGGAGTCGACCTCATTCTGAACCGCATTCATTCCATTTCCAATTATAGGAAAAGCTGAAAATCTATGGTTTTGTTCACCAGAAGTAGAGGCTCCTTGGTTTATGATAGGTTCTGGAGACCTTAAATCAAATAATAAATAAAATAAATGAATAAAAAAAAATAAAAAAGGTCTTATTTCAAAATTTTGCTCATGCACTAAATCCACTAAATAGTTAAATTATTTTAAATTTAAAAATCAGAGACAACGTACTAAGCCAAAATTGATATAGTCTATGTTTGAGACTAAAACTTGCCCTTGCACTGGATCCACTATATTTAGGGATAACGTGCTAGGCCATAATTTCAATGAGCTCCTACACTTACTCCACTAACATTCAGTTAGGGATGACTTGTTAAGCCTCATGTGGCCTATGCCCTGTACTAATAGTACTGATATGGGTCTATGAGCTTTTACACTTACTCCACTATATAGTATATAGGGATGACGTGTTACTGGTCAGTGCCACTATTCACCACACTGCCCACCAATTAGCTCAGCGCCTTTACACGAGCAGAATGTACTTTGGTGGGCACTGACACTTTAGTATCGTGGTTAGCATCTAATATGGTATTAAACACTAACGCTATTAGTGTTTTATCTTTATAATCTTTAGATTTTATTTTCCATAGGCATGGGAGCTCTTCAACTAGGCCAATGAAAGGGGATGTTGATTGTCTGGCAATCGCTACTGACAGACAGTGGCACTTTGTGGTGAGCGTTCGCTCTCAGAGTGATAGCTTGGTTACCACCAAGTTTTGCCAATAAGGGTGGGGCAAGTAGCAAAGTGGGCATGGCATAGAGCAGTGTTACCACAAAGTGGCACTGAGCACTTACCGTGTATAGGCCCCTTAAGTCTAATTATGAGCTTATACACCTACTCCACTGTAACAACTCAGGGATGACGTGATGAGCCTCATGATTTTATTTAGGATATTGCATAAAATTTAATATAGTCATAATGAATAAATAAATAAACGTATATTACAGTTGTTAGAGACGGATGGTAACTCATTGGAAATTATCTGCTCATCGCAGTTATCCAGGACAGTCAAAGGTTGGTCTGGACAAGTCACAAACGTCTGTGGAAAGCTACTTTGATCCACGTCCACAACGATCTCATGCGTTTGACGACTCCTTTTTGACAATTCATCATTACTATTTGGCGGAATTATTTCAGATTTTCGCTTTTGAGATTTCCCATCAAAATTCTTTTCAATAGTAGAGACTCGTTTAGTCAGATCTTTCAGGCAAGAATTGCTCTTTTTATTTGCTTTTGCCATGCCTTTTAGGAAAGACTGGATACTTTCTAGTGATAAACTCTCTGATGAGGAATTTTCGGAGTCGCTCATGATGACAAAGAAATTATTTGAAAAAAAAAATTAACCCGAAAAAATAAATGACCTGAACACAAAATAAAAAAAATATTAAAAAGATATGTAAAATACTTATCTTTATTTGAAGAAAAAACCAAGACATTTAGTAATCGGAAACGACACCAAGAATTGTTTACGCTGTGGGCGCCCGAAGATAACCGAGTTCTCTGTCACAGAGATTCACGTGTTCACCTACCATTCTTCTTCTTATCAGAAATAACGGGCGATTCAAGAAAGGCCCTTGAAGAACAAGCTGTGGTTTGTCAACGAAAATAATCTAGAATTGGCTCTTAATGGAACAGCCAACTTGCCAAGTACCCAAATCTACGGGTGTAAACTCTTTCATTCTGAATATTGGTGACAGCTGCTGATCAAACATGTATGTCAGACAAAATCGAACAGTGCCTGCGGATAGTTTGAAATATTTTGATGAATATTTTAATTCAACCCTATTGATTCTCAGTTTATTAATGCTAATAGATTTTTTTATCTCACTCACTATAGTTCCTCTTTCATAAGTAGTTAATAAAAATAAAAACAGTAGTTATTTGTACAGTATGGGCCACAAAAATATTTTCGCTTTTCAAAATACTTGAAAATCGTTGGCGGAAAAAAGTTCTTCTAATGTGTTCACACTTGCACTTTTTCATCGCTGAAGTACAAAAAATAATGTGATTTTTCAATCAGCGAGAAAAAAAAAACATTATACACTGCCCACCAAAACTTTAAAGCCACCTCTAAATTTTTCTTTAAAATGACAGGAAAACACCACGTTTCAATAATATTTATTACTTTCACTGAAAAACATAACAATGGTAATAGTATGAAACTAATTCATAGTCTGTAAAACAAAAATAAAAGAATTTTCAAAAATAAATGGCAATAATATTTGATAGACACAGTACAGGTGTGCAAATACATGTTCAAAACTTTAAAGACATGCTAAATTCCTATCAATTTATCATAAACAAATATTAATACCAAATATAATTAACGAAGAACAACAAAATGCAACAGATTTAGTAATGTGTACTTCCACCATTTTTGTTTATTACTTCAAAAATGCGGTTTTTCATGCTTGAAATCAACTTTTTCAGATAATCATCAGCAAGTTGGTTCCAAGCACTCAGAATAGCCTTCTTCAGATCATTTACAGTGTTGTACTGTTTCCCTCCTTTATAAATTTCATTCGAAAGCCATCCCCAGACATTTTCGATTGGGTTAAGATCCGGACTTCTGGGTGGCCAGGGTAAGATCTCTATTCCCATTGCCTCAAAATATTCCATTGAGCTCTTCGCGGTGTGAATTGTGGCACCATCTTGCTGGAAAATGAACTTTTCTTGACATAACCGGTTACCTTCTTCCAAAAGAAAAGCATTGTCAAGTAATTCAATGTACCGATTTGCATTGTATCGCCCGTTCATGACTTGAAGATCCATTGTCCCCATCGCTGAAATTGCACCCCACACCATAACGTCTCCTCCAGCATTCTGCCTTCGGGATTACACACTTTCTGTGATATTTTTGTCTGCCCAGAAGTATTTGTAGCCATCAGGGCCATCCAGGTTGAATTTTTTCTCATCACTGAACAATACATTTTTCCATTCATTGTCCCAGGTTTGATGATTGCGGGCAAACTCCAAACGGGTAAATTTATGCTGCGGCGAGAGTCGTGGACGTCCTTGCATTTTCTTCCTGTAGATGTTGTTCTCATGAAAAAGTCTCCGAACAGTTGAATTTGAGGCTTTAATTGAGTTTTTAGCGATGATTGAGGGTATAGACTCACTTCTGTTCTTCCGTAGATGCCCCAAAATCAACCTTTTATCTCTAGGAGACAAAACTTTAGGGCGCCCTCCAGCATTTTTAGAGTTGTATTTTGATGGATCCTTCAAATAATTGTCTATAGGAGCTCTGCTTCTTCCAAGTCTCTTGGCAATTTCACGATGGCTCAGGCCTTCATTATTGAGGGCAATAATTTGCCCCTTTTCAAATTCTGAGAGTTTTTTTCCTCTAGGCATGTCAAAATAAATAATAACTTGGAATCTGCAAGCCTAAATTTAGTGATTGGTTAGTAAAAGACAATGAAAAACTGGAATAAACAGTAATGGCGTTAAAGTTTTGAATGATGCATTCTTAATTGTGAAAACTGATTCGTGATTTTAGTAAACATTCTACCTGATAGTTGATTAGTCTAAGTTAATAAACTTAAGAAATTAAACTTAGGTTCAATTTAAACTATAAATGTATTCAAGATATGTCATGAGAACCTCAAAAAATTCGATTTTGGAGGTGGCTTTAAAGATTTGGAGGGGACTGTAAAGAGCTTTTTTTCCGCGATGTTTAAAATACTTGTGTAAAACTGGCCATAACCATGCAATGAACAAGCTTATAACGAATATCCAGTGTGAAAACTTCAATGAGATCAAAATGTCACTGAAGTCAATCAATTTCCAAGGAAGAAATGTCAGCACACTTTATTATATTATCTGGCATTATAACTTTTTCCTTTTATTCACTATTTTTAGTGAGTAAAATCACAGAGTTAGCTCTAAGATTGACCTTCGGGCAGTGACAAAAACAATCACCCCAGGCGGCTAACATAGCCGTTCCGAGCCGTTACAATCGTGTTAGCTTCTAGTGTAGATTTAGAAACGAGGGAGAGTACACGTGTGTGCGTCGCTCTCAAACCTGACTGAGTAAGTTGAGTAACGGTTCTCGTTAGCACACCAGCTGATGTTAACTTACACATTATTCTTCAAAATACTTTAGGTATCTGATCATTTTGCTCAATAATTTTCTCATCTATGGACATTTAACTGATGTAAGAAGATTAATTGATGAATATTTAGGCAACAGATGCAATGTTAATGACTTAAATAAGCGTTTGGTGGAGCGTGTGCTAGATGCGTGCACCCTCCCTCGTTTCTCAAACGTCACTGGCCGTGTGCGAATGCTCCCTGAACTGTCAGTCTGTTGCTAGGGTGACGTCATATGTGTGCTGTGACGTCACCACACGACACAGCGGAACAACAAAAAGACGCCAAGGAAGCTGTTTTGACTGAAGCAAAGAGAGACAAGGAAGCTCACTTGACTAATTGCTAACAACAAGGTGTTAACACGATGGTCCCGCTTATACGTTGTTGTAAGCCGTTACACCGCTTCCTTCTACTAGTGCTTCCATGAATCACCCTCACTCTTTGCTTACCTGTTCTTAAACTGTTTCCATCAGTTCAGAAATGTTTATTCCTGTAAATAGTACAATAAGAGGTGAAGAAAAAGAGACCAAGATACTTTTTTTCGTTTATTGGCTAACGATTTACAAGTATTTGAAAAAATCGGAAACATTTTTGTGGCCCATACTGTATTACTAACACGTAATTTAATTTATTTATTTTTCAAGTTTTTCAATGATAATGATTATTCCATTTCTAATTATTTTTAAACGTAATATATGAATATGCCGGTAAACTGTACATTATGCGGCGAATTGTACTAGTGGTGAGTTGTCCGCGGAAAATTGTCCAAGATCCGTTCAATTGTAAGGAAATATCCTTCCTCCAGATTTTGTATATATGTTTTGTTAGTAGTTTAGTTTTGTTATATTTCATTTTATTTATTAAATAGGTTTGTGTATACATAAAAATTATATATATGTCGATCAACTTGTTGCCCGTTAGAGTAAGATCAATTAAAGTCGTTATTTAAATTTACTTAAATTAATTGCTTAATTGGGCAATGAGGTTGTTTCTAATGTTTTCCGAGTGTTCTCTTCAAGGTTACAGCTGCTCGAAGTAATCAGTTGTTAATTGATACTGCTAAGATGAACATAGCCTAACTTGCCTCTTCACACTAAACGTTCAAAACATAGCCAAAGCTAAGTCTTGCTGATACGCCAAAATGTTTACCCCCAATGAACTGTGAACGGTTGCCCTGCCTGTTTGAGATTGATCGGTGATCGAGTGATGTCCTGGTGTTGCATTTGAAGATGGACGAATTAACTCTCACCACCAGACGTTTGATGGGATCTTCCAATCCCTGAGCTTCAGCCTGACTAAACTTACCATGATGGCGGTTCATGGAAACGGCTGATTACGGTATAGGTGAGACCAACTTAACGCGTGTAGCCGTGTACCTTGGTTTAGTACCATCAGTAATACCACATGTCATAATTTGCACTGGATATTATTTCCGACCATAAATCTTACTCTAAATAACTGGCAACTGAAAATTTAATATTAAATTTAATATATTAACACTATTATTATATTAACACTGCTATATTAAAATTGCTATATTGATAAATCTCCTATATTTATAAGAACTCTATTAATTAAATTTATATTGTGTAACATTCTAAATTTATAAAACTACTATATTCATTGACATTCTTTTTCCAATTTCAATATCAGGTATATTGCTACTATCTATTTATATTTTCCTTAACTATGTGGTGTATCATATTCTAGGTATTGACAAATTACTTTTTCTGGTCTTTTGTGGCTACCGCTGGTCAATCAGTTCACCTTGCTTAAAATATTTGAGGTTTGTTTAACAACCCTAATAATAATTTCTAAAGAGAACTAAGCCTAAAAGACTAAGCTTAGCTTAAAGGGGGGGGGGGGGTGCGTCTAATTTTCATATCAAATATTTGTTCATAATATTATAAATAAACAATGATTAGTTACGAATATGAAATATTTCATCTCAAATCACTGTATTTTCAGAGAAAATAGGGTTTTATTAATTAACATAAGCTTATGCGATCATCTCATAGATGGCGCTGTTTACATTATTTCCAGAACGTTCCAGAACAATCTTCATGAACGTTTATAGAATGTCTGATTATCTTCCCAAATAAGCTATAAATAAATGAATTTGTGATTTATATACAATACATTAACAAATAAAGTATTTTTAGAGTTATTAATAATATTACTCGCAGATATACTAAAGTTTTTTGCACAACGTTTGTGAAATCACAGCAAGATGGCGTCAATGACTCGAGCAAAGCTTATGCTATTTGTCACTAGATGGCGCTTTTTCAAAATAAATTAAATTTTCTTTTCTTTAATAAGTATTATTTAGATGAACAGAGTATGTAATCATACATAATTAAATATGCTGATTCCATTAAAACACATATTAACAAATGTTTGATTTTACACGCACCCTCCCTTTAAAGTCCAATTAACAATTTTTAATAGAGTTGTGGTTATAGATTATTGCAAGTATAAGTTGTATGAATGGGATTAAGATACTTTAATATGCCTCAAGCCCACAACGTTATTACTAGAGCCCGGACTTTTAGGACCCATAAAAAAGGCATTTTAGGACCTATAAAAAAGGCATTTTAGGACCTCAAAAAAGGCATTTTAGGACCTCAAAAAAGGCATTTTAGGACCTCAAAAAAGGCATTTTAGGACCTCAAAAAAGGCATTTTAGGACGTATACATACACTTTTAGGATTAATAAATGGGTATTTACAATGATAAATTAGCATTTTGGCATATAAAATCAACAGTTTTTAGTCCGTTTAAATAAAAAAAAAATGGTGAAAACAAATAAACAATTCATTCCTCAAAAATTCAATGAATCTAGTTCATAGTTTATTTATTCAAACTTAACCTTAAAGTATTATAAAAAAGGATAGGTAAATTGAAATTAATGAACAAATTCGAAATTTGTATTTACAGTAAACCCTCATAGTAGACAAACCATATATTAGATAATTAAACCAATAATTTAAGATATTCTGAAACTGTTGTACAGGAGAAACCACTTGCAAAACAAAACACTATTTTTGTCATCTGACAGTTTTTCTATTGTAAATATTACAAATATTAATTAATAGGTTCTACGTATATCTCTCTTTATTTATTTTATTGATTATTCGCTATTTTATCTTTTATTCATGGCAGAGTCTGTGCTAAGAAATTGATGTGAAGAATTACAGAAAACTAGATACAGTGTAGACTATGCTAATTCTTGAAGTGATAGAAGTACTGAAGTAGTTTATTTATATAGTAATTCAGACAGATTTTATTCAGACGTTCTATAAATTTTCCAATATATCCCATCAACTTTACCGACTTACCAAATTATTAAATAGTATAAAAAGCCCAAAATAAAACTTTGCATCATTTAAGGAATTTATAATATATTAGGAATTTATAATATTTCAGGAATTTATAATATTTTAGGAATTTATAATATTTCAGGAATTTATAATATTTTAGGACTTTATGGCATTTTAATACTTTATGGCATTTTTGGACTTTATGGCATATGTCCGGGCTCTAGTTATTACAATCAACTATCACTACCCGAAGACATCTTATTAAATTGAATTGCAATATTTAGATATGCATGTTAATGGTGAATTCAAGATGTTACTTACGATATTCCAATAAGTAAAATGCCATATATTATTATTTATTGATTTCCAACAGAAACTAATAAAAACTTCAACCATTATTAAAACACGAGACTTCTCATTCTAATCCTAATGAAGTTGACGTCTGATCATCTAATCAAGCTAAAAGTTTTCCAAAGTTGTTATATTCTCGTTTTTTTTAATCTAAATTTCTCTTTGCTACATTATTTTATAATTATTTAGATTCATTTTTATACAACGCCTGGTCATAGAAATCGAAAGAATATTCCTAAAAAAAATTTATTCTACAAATTATATTGGCGGCAAATATTAACGGAGCATATGTAGTTATTAGATAATGAAACAGATTATGGAATGAAGTCCCTAAAGCATTTGGGCAAGTCGTCTAGCTTCGTCTACTAAACCATCAACAGCAAGTTGTTTCATAGTTTCATCAGATGCACGTGGCTGTTGACCAAAGACCAATTCATAGGGAGTTTTACCAACGATACCAGAGGTAGATGTGTTCATTATAAAAACTACAAACTTAAATCCTTCACTCCATGATCGGTTGTTATCTTCCATCCACTTCATCACTTTCGTTTGGAGTTGATCATTACCTCACTTAACACATTCCTGAGTCTGCCGATGTCGAATTCTTCCTCTAATTGTAACTAATCCATTCGACTGTAATACAAGTTCTTTGATGACATCAGCTATGAACTCCCTACTACTGTCTGATTGTAAGATGTTAGGTGGGCCAAACTGACAAAAGATGGACGTAAAATTCTTCGCAATTTCTGCGATGCGAGAGGTGCTGTCCATCTGAACTTCGAAAAGTGATCTTGTACATGTAGGATCCATCTATATTTGACAACAGGATGACTTGACATGTCTATCAGGTCCACCCAAAAATAAACAATATGTAATCTAATGAATAAAATGTGTTGACAATTCTTGCTTTTTTAATGAATTGATAAACCCTAATGCAGCGTTTCCCTATAGGTGGTCCCGTGACCCTAAGGGCCTTTTAGACGTGAAACATTTTCACATTGTTGCGCAACAATTGGTTTCAGAACTGTTGCCCGAGTGTATCAGCCACAATTTCTCTGCAGCATTTCTCGATTCGCTCAGTGCGAGCTGGTGTCGCGCAACAGTGCTGCAACAAATGTTTACAGACATCCTCAGTGCACTGAGTGTTTATAAATATGGAGGTAGCATAGCAGGGACACAAGTGATGCCAAAAAGTGGCGCCATGGGTGTGTTTAAACCCCAGTATATGGAATATGTAGTGACAATAGAAGTTTGTAGCATTCATCATTTTATATTAACCATTCATTTCAAAGAACAATTTTCTAACTCAATTTGAATACTAGACCGATTTCATACCATATTTCGTCATAATCTGTTCCAATAATACGTAAAACTACCCAATAATTATGCTAGCTAACTCTACACTCATTCAGTTGTCTATTAGATTTAATACATTGTGCAGTGATTGACCCTTAGTGATGAACATTTGTCTCATAAGCGTAAGTTGTTTAGCATAGCATTTATTATATACTTTGTGTTCTATATAAGCCTTTAGTTAGGAATGTACTCATTAGAAATTAACTATATAATAATTATTAAAGTTAAAAGTAAACTGAGATTCTTGAATGATTTATAGCCTATGCCATCTTATTTAGTATCATTCCATAAGGGAGTTAACTATTTAATTTATCGATAAATATTGAATCATTTCTTTATACCATTACTTATTCATACTTAAAACTTTAATATTCAGTATGTTCGATTAATCATTATTACTACCATAGGCATAACTACTTGAGATACTATTGTTCGCGTTAATATGGGTAGTCACCCTAAACGAAGAAGTTGTATCTTTAGGTTTTGTCTATAGCACTATGTTATTTGATATTTAATTAAGATTTGTTCATTGTATTTATTCTGATAACTGTGTTCTTTCACAGGTATCACTCCTGTACTGAAGTCAAATAAAAACTACCAAAAATCTACTCGTCATTCAACTCTATACAAATTGATTGAAGG
>CANNZV010003794.1:55639-76712 GCA_947561585.1 Caprella mutica | reverse complement strand
GAATATAGAAGATGTCCCACTCCTACGTGGACGCTAGTGGCCAAATAATTATTTAAGTGAGAGCGTATCAGCCAATCAGAGAGAGGCGTAACGTGACGTCACATATTACAAACGCATGCACAAACGGGTATAAGTATATACATAACGGTCATAGCTACATTTTCTTTTACTTCCTATAAGCAGATGTGGAAATTTTAATTTTCAGGAAAGTAGGGTAATTAAAGTCGTATATATTTTAATATATATTTATTATTGAATAGAAAACAAGAATCGAAGTCGAAACTGCAATATTTCGGGCAAACGCCATTGTGCAAGCCTTTAGCCACAGATTGCTATCATATTTTCTGAATAAAAACAACTTGTACCCATCTTTAGATCTATTGGTACAAAAGAAAAATGAACATTTTCACGCATTGCTCATTTTTCACCAGTTAATTTTGAAGAAAGATAAGAAAATTATTGAATTAGGCAGAAAATACAGCGCACACCCTCCGCTCAAGATATTGCATCAGAAATAAACCAACGCTTCAAATTCGTACTGAACACACACACACACACGTACAAAACATGTACAGAACAGAAATAATTATATTGTTTATAAATGTACAATTTTATTATCAGTTTAATATCATAAATAAATGTTTTGATTTTAAATAGCATATTTAAATTCAATAGTATTCTCTTTTTGTCGTTTTTTGAATAATTAAAACAAAATAATATATCAATCGTAGACAACTCCAAGGATACGTCACGTTACGCACTCCTCCGATGCCAAGTGTCGCTAGAAAATTGAAAATACTGTAGTGGGATATCTTCTATATTCAATGATCTGTGGAAGTACTAGTAGGAGGAAGGGGTGTAACGACTAACCAACAACGTATAAGCGTGACCATCATGTTAGCACCTTAGTGACGTCACCCGTGACGTCACATTACGTCACTCAGCGCATCAGTCAAGAGAGCTTCCTTGTCTCTCTGCGCGTCAGTTAAATGAGCTTCCTTGGCGTACAATATTACATTAAACACTTTTGAGGAATATTACTTTAATTAAGTTAATTTAACTCTTTACAAATAAAAATATTTATTCAAGCAGGTGATCTGAGGTACAAAGTAAAAATAATATTTATTTATTTATTAAATAATTTTAGAGTTTCTATTCTTCGAAAACTCAAGTTTGTAGTAGGGTAGGTAAGTACTTAATTATCAGTCCCACATTTTCGGTCATATAAGAGGACACAATATAAAAATAATTATTTCACTAGGATTGGTTGAGTAAAAACAACCAACCTGGTTTTGCAGAAGTAGTGCATAGAACTCTGTAATAATAATACTTTTAATATTGTGTTTACTTACATGACTGAAAATGTAGTACTGACCGATAATTCGTAATTTACCCTAGTAAACAGCTGATGTGTACTCGCACACTACTCAGCAAAATACTTTAGGTATTTGATCATTTTACTTAATAATTATTTATCTTATGGCATTTAATTGATGTAAGAAGATTGATTGATGAATATTTAAGCAACAGATGCAATGTTAATGACTTTAAGAAGCGTTAGGCGGAGCATGCGCAAGGTACGTCCGCTCTACCTCGTGACTGAAATAACACTAACATGTTTACATGAACCGTTACTCAGTCAGAGCTGTTTTCCATTTGCACCCCAGTTTCAGTGCGTGCACGAAATTTAGTGTGCGCCCCGACGCCATGAAACTGGGGTGCAAATGGAAACCGTTGCAGCGCCATCTAGTGACACCCGATCGCAATCTCTAATGTAAACAAACAAAAAATTAAAATATGGCCAGTGGCAATGAAGTTGTGACTTGTGCCCACTACTTTCAAGTACCTACATATTATTAAATAGTTAGGTTTTTGGTTTCACGCCAAGGCTCCCGGTAGGTGGTAGCTACCTACCACTTAGGTATCAGTAGCTTGTTAGGCTTCCCTTGTACTATTGTTTTCGGTCAAATTGGTAAATTTGCATTTGCTGAGTAGTGAATATATTTTTAAAGGATGCAAGAATCTTAGCCAATTGGATAAAGGCAGCTCTTTAGAAGCTCAATTTTACTAAAACTTGAGATTATGATAATTAGAAAATCCTCACCTATATTCTTATTGAATAGTTTTCATTTTTCACTAGACCTTTTACCATGTACGTATAAGAGTATGCCAGTTAAAGCCAATTAATTGGCTTAGATTTGAAATGGTCAAATCTCAGATATGTCTAATTGGCTTTAAATTTTGAATTAATTCCCATGTTCCCCTGTTAATTAACTTAATTTTGGCTTGAAATTTTCAAAAAATGAACCAAATTGGCTTGGCTCAGATTTTTTGTGAAATTTTCACTCAAAAATTGGCATACAATTTTCCAGCCTCTGAAACATGGAATTTGGAAACCATGGAGAAAGCTCAATTTTCTTAGGTAAGTTTTCGGTAAAGCTGAAATTGTTGAGAAACTTTGATTTTCTGAGATGAGTTACTGTTAGCAGTATGTGAAACCATAAAAAGAATTAGGTTCAATAAAGGGTAGGACAATTTAATTAAAGAATGTTATGAGTGATCAGTGTGATATGAGTTAAGCCTGTTAAGGGTTAATAACAATATCGCAAATGTGCGATTAAAGAAACTAGGTACTCTAAATTTCTAATGCTGATTATTGCAGTAGAGATGTAAGTATGGATACGTATCTAAAAGCTGAGCGGCGCACCACAGTATGGCGCACCACTGTACATCCTATTAGATACCTAGGTAATTTGAAAAAAGATAAATGATATGGAATGAATTTGATAATTTTTGAAGGCTATCAAATTTATGACTGATGGTAGTTGAATCCATTGTTTATACTATACAGTTTCATTTTTAGATTGAGATGTTTAATTGGAATAGAAAATTTCATAGAAAACTAATAATTATTATTTCATGGGGTAAGAACTATTGTAAACTTTCTGTCTGAGGTCAGTGAGGTGTAAATAAAACTATCAATTATAGTAGATGTATCGGGGGGCGTGCCGCCCCCCGAAACCCCCTCCCAGGTCATTAAACAATCATGAAGTGTGCAGTACAACAAGATACAAAACAGACAATTATGTTGAAATCATTGATAGAAGAATGTACAGTGGTGCGCCGTAATGTGGTGTGCTCTCAGCTTTTAGATACTGTTGTATGTATGTGATTAGTGAAGTCAGTGTATCTACTGTACCCAGTACCAGTGGGTTGAATAGTAAAGATTGCTATTTTAAGTGATTACATGTTGCCTTAGACGGAATAAAATTCCATTGTGTATTTATTTATCTTGCAAAAAAGCAGTTGTCATCTAGTATTTTTCAGACATCAGACATGGTTCATAGTTCAAAATGTCTGTGTCAGTTAATAAATAGTTGAGTCAACCGGTGATACAAGAAGGTATCAAGGTGAAAGAACATGATTGTGAGAAGTAAGAATGGGTCAGCATAAAAAAAAGCAGACACAGTTACATGATAGGAAATGTATGTGGGATAAAATATTAATAATATCACAATGCAAAAGAGTGATAAAAGAGTATTGCATCGATCAGCAATATTAATGAGACATTAATCAGCAATAAATATCAGCTAAAATAGTGAGACTATAAATTAATTTACGTCTATATTTAAAATATCTATGATTTTAATATTATTATTTTGCAGAAGGAAATGAAATTAATACTGAAGAGTGAATGAAGTATTTAAGTAACGCGTTGGGAGGACCTATACCTCATCGAAGGAGTCAAGAAACAAAAACAGGGTTTAACTTTCTAGTAACAAAGTGATATGTAATTAGAAGGAGAGCTTCATAATTACACACAGTAAAATAATTTTTTTTAGTTATGTTTTGTTGGACAAAAGAACAGTGTCAATATTACATAATTAATAAATTAGCAATAATTATAACAAATAAAGGTCATTAGAAAATAACCACATACCACAAAACAAATGAAGCCACATAAGTCCACATAACACATACAAGATTTCAAGAACTTTAATAGCTTTTTAGCAATCAGCAGATTAACAATGAATCATAACAAGAAGTAGTGACTCAGCATTTTAATAATTAGGTATTTCAATTGCAGTCAACTTAGATGAGTACATGCTATGAATAAATAGGAATTATTATTCATATTGTGAATATCTTGAAGTGAATATTTAGAAATATTTTTTTTTTAAATACTAATTAGAATTTGGTAATTAGAAAATTTTATGATCAGAATAAAGTAGGAATATGAAAGAATGAAATATTTTAAAATTAAAATACATAAATGATATGGTTATATTTATAACTAGCTATATAGCAGTAAAATATTGAAAGAACTTTTAATTTTTCTGAACGAAGAATTTAATAGTAAATTTAATTCAATAAAAAAATTTAAAAATAGAAATTCTATTTTTTGAACGGAAGGATGTTAATTTTAAGTGCAGGATTATAAGTTGAATCAATGTTAATTTTTAGAATATTTTAGAGAGTACATTGAGTACACAAAATATTATGAAGTATCTATGAAATTATAATAGTTTTTAGAAATAAAATGACACAGAATTTTAATAAAAATAAGAAATTATTATGATGTAATATGTTTATTAGAAAATAGAAATGATTTTTTTTAACAACTTTATAATCATGTCAGATAACGTCAAAATTGTTTATTTTATAATTTATGAATAATTGAGGAACATTGTTTAATTTTAGTGTGACACTTAATATTTTTTTGAAAAGCTAAATAATTTTATTAAAGCTAACGTAAATAAAATATGAATCGAATGTTTGTTTGAAACGAATTGAATTTTACATTTATGTTGAATTTAATATTTGAAAATTAGGGAAGCTTGAATTTAATTTTTTTTTATACAAGGTAGCTATAAGTTCTTTTTTGGATTTCTGAAGACTCAATTTAATATTGACATTCAGAAATAAAAGAGGGGAAGAAAGGAATTATTAGAAATAGAATTAAACCATTAATAAATGTTTCAAATTGTTCAAAATTTTTAGCAGTAAGCTATAGGTTTGATGTTTATGGTTGTTCAATTTGAATTTTAGAATTGATTAAAATGAGATTTATGTTTTTAAATTTTAGAATTGTTTAATTGAAAATGTAGTTTTGAAATGAAAATTTTAAAACTCATTTTCAATTTATATGAAAGGGGGAGATATGTGATGTAATGATTTGATATAGTTAATACGTCATTAGTATGTTACTATAAATGTAAGCTATGTAGAATGAACAAGTTAGTTAGCAGGTAGCCACCGTTCAGTAAACATCTTAATCAGAGTTCGCAAGGATTAACTGAAAGGGTTGCTTCTAGATGTTGATAGGGAGAGGAAATTTTCTCTAGTGTTAATCTCTGTACTAGTTCTGTAAATGGACTACTTAAATTACAAATTTATATTTAGAATTTGTTTTTGGAATGAATATTGGGACACTAATGAACATATATATTTATTTAATTATATCAATGAATCTCATAGTAATATACAACTTAATAAACCATTTTTATTCCAGAATAAATTACTTTTACATATAATTTACCATCCACTTGACCATCATTTCTGTCTTCTGCTACAGTGCTACTAGTAAGCTATAATGGAGAATGATAATAGGTAAGCAAACTCATCCTATGAAATAAATCCATCTGGTTCCAATAGCTAGTTTGTAATTTATCTTGGATATATCTCTGATGGGAATTTGCTTGTATCATGGATTCATGATTCATCAGAGTATTTTTTCAATAGCTTAATACCTGGATTCTTTGTCTATTCTGTGAAAAAGCAGAAATGACTATGAGATTTAATTAACTTTGGTTTAATGTCTGTGTACGGTAAAAATACATTATACATTAAATATCTTATTTCTTAAACATGATTTTTGAAATATATATTAACCTAATAGTTAATATATATTAAATATATATTTTATGTAATTGCTATTTAATGTTAACTACAAAATAGTCATACCTTTGGCATACTTATTTAAACATAATATTTTATTTCAGTCCTCTACTGTTCAGTGCTGCATTACAAGCTGTTGCTGGACTATCTGCAGATATAGATCAAGATGAAATTATGTTTCATGAACTATTCACTAGTGGCACTGATCATAATGTTCATGATAATGCTCTTCCACATTTGCTCTTCAAGAATAAGTAAGTCACATAGTTTGAGATTGAATCATTGAAGATTATTTTGTTTCCATATTACTTCATAACCAATGTTTCTATTTAGGAGGAAATTGGAAACATATTTATATTTATTTTGAAACTATGGAGCATAGGCATATTTTTAATACTGAATTATTTAATGTCTTAATTAATTTGTTTACAGGTAGTAGCTATAGCTAGCTGTATTATGTAAATAGTACCTAAATTGGAATCACAATTAATTACTATTTTTCTATGTTTATTAGGTCTTCTGATCAGGATCGATCATTTGCAGAGTACATATTTGATGCCGATGATGCTGTATTCTTCAGCCATTTTCGCATGAAAAATGAAGACTTTGTGGAGTTGGAATTGATTCTACTACAGAATGCGTCTATTGTTAAATATGACACAACATCAGATGCTGGACTTCCTGAGGTACCATTTCGTTCAGCACTGCTCATGACACTATGGTACCTATCATCAAAAACAACTTTTAGAGAAATTTCCAATTTATTTGGATATCCCATGAGTTCAGTGAATCGTGTTTTTTATAAAGTTTTAGATGTTATTCAATTATGTGAACCTTTGGATGTAACGTGGCCGATTGATCTAAATGCAGTGAGAAATAAATTTCTAAAAATCTCTAAATTTCCTGGTGTCATTGGAAGTGTAGATGGAACCCATATTCGGATTAAGCCCCCTGCTGCTGTACAGCGAGACTACAATAGTAGAAAATTAGTTCATACTATGCTACTGCTCGGGGTGTGCGATGCTGACATGGTTTTTACCAACATTTCTACTGGATTCCCAGGTAGCATGCACGACCAAAGGGCTTTTAGCCACTCCACCATTGGCAGAGAATTAGAAGTATTTCCCAACACATTTATCTCCGATGGAAATTATCACTTGGTTGGAGATTCGGCCTTCAAATTGACAACTTGTGTAATGACTCCATACCGTGACGATGGCAATCTTGATGATAGAAAAATAAGGTTCAACACAAAATTGTCCCAAGCTCGTCAAGTGGTAGAAAGAGCATTTGGCATGCTTAAAACCAGGTTTAGGTGCCTCAAGCATCTCGAAGTGGATATCGAACATTCTGTCCCAATAATTGATACTTGGGTTCGATTGCACAATTTCATCATGAAGAAAATTGCAAGTGGTGATGCAAATGAAAATCCTATCTTCCATGTTGAAAATGGAATACCTCTACAAAAACGGGAGTCTATAGCCAATTATTTAACATAATTTCCTTTTCATTTTTGCTAAGTATCTTAGTTAATTACCTATGTAATTACTCATTTTTAATTACTTGTATATTTCTCTTTTCCTTTCAAAAAAAATTTACTATTAACATAGTGGTTTTTGTTGGCTCGCTCCAAGATTTAATTTCACTGTTCAAAAAATAACCTGTATGCCATTTATTTTTATCACCCACAAATAATCTTAAGGCTAAGTAATTGTTTGTATCTCTGTTCCGTTACTTTCATATTTCATCATTAATTGGCAATGCTGTTTCATTGAACAGAATATT
Source organism: Caprella mutica (assembly GCA_947561585.1). Classification (NCBI taxonomy): domain Eukaryota; kingdom Metazoa; phylum Arthropoda; class Malacostraca; order Amphipoda; family Caprellidae; genus Caprella; species Caprella mutica. The sequence continues at coordinate 69,029 of CANNZV010003794.1, read as the reverse complement.
AAGGCTTATACCATGCCTACATTCTAGATTCAATTTCGAATAATTGTGTCAAAGTTTCATTAGAATCTGGTTTCTTCTATAGTCATTCATTCAGTAACTGGTGTAGATTTTGGTGACTAATGTTATTTTTGTAAAAAATGATTGTTTCTCACATTACTATGTGAATGACATATTGCCATTAGAAATTAATTTTAGAATGATAACATGATTGCCAAAGGAAAATAATATAATGTATTATTTACCTATTCACTTTTGAAGTAAAATATACATTTTATAACTTCATTCTATATTACTTTCCTCTCTTAAGTAGAACATAATGAAATATAGCTATGGAACACCGAATATTAGCTATGCAAAATACATAATTACAAAGATACCTAGAGCTATATTAATAATTAAAACTCAACTCATTGTTTATTTTGATTGCTTTCAATGGCATTAGACAATCTGTCAATGGCATTTATGAGCAGTGCCCTTTGTGCCGTAGACTCTCTCATAAAATTTTCTCTATCCTCTGCCTCCTTCTCCCATTTCTCCTGCATCTTTCTGTTATGTATCTCCTGATTCTCGATATACCGTTGAAGGAGCATTGCTTGGGTCTGGGGCCTGAGTGTTCTTGGTCTTCGGGCAGCAGGTGCCCTTGGAGCATCAGGAAGTCCGAGAAAATCATCTTCCGGAATGTCTGCCTGCTCTTCATTGGCCACAGGAGTTGGAGGCCTTTCTGCAGGACCGAGCATATTTGCAAATTATAATATCTTTTACATATGTCAAGTAGTAGTATAACGATTAAACAGAAATATTTGTAATAGACAAGAGATAGAAATTGATCCAAAACAAGTGCAGTCAGTACCAGATGAAAAAGAATCTGGAAAATCTCAGACAATATATGCATAAAAGAATGCAATATTGAAGATGAATTGTCAAGTAAATTATGACAAACTAAAACATTTATTATTAGAAATGCGAAAACATTAAGTAATCAAAATAAAAAACTCTTTTTGGTTACATCTGCCCTCTATTGGTCCAAAGCCATACCTATAATTACAAACAAATTAAATGATTCAATTTTGAGTAAAGCTGAAAATTAATATCACTCTCTATACACAAGAAAAAAATTTCCATGTCCAGATTTTGAGAACAGTTTTTGAAGAAAATCCAAATAAATAAAATCGCATTCAAAAAATCCTTTTAGCTACAATTGCACTATATCAGTCCAAAGCCATATGCAAAATTAAATAGAAAGAAATTGAGCCAATTTTGAGAAAAGAAGAAATTTCCTCCGATATCCTAACAATAATCAATAGAGCTCGACTTCGTCTGAGCTAAAAATTGTGAAAGCAAATTACGTATATATCAAACTAATACATATAAATTTAATTATGGTAGTTTATGAAAAATCGTGGTGATACTATGGCTATGCATAGCTAGTGGCTACATAGTTTATCAACTAATAATTATTGAAGGATTCAATTAGAATGGAAGAGCAGCTGATAAATAAATGTGAAATAATAGTAATAGCTAATGTACCTGCTGCAGTAGGCAAAGCTGTGGGGAGCATAGGAGTGGCGATGGGGAGCACAGGAGTGGCCATGGGGAGCACAGGACTGGCCATGGGGAGCACAGGACTGGCCATGGGGAGCACAGGACTGGCCATGGGGAGCACAGGACTGGCCATGGAGGGCATAGAAGTGGCCATGGAGGGCATAGGAGTGGCCATTGGGGGCACATGACTCGCCATGGGGAGCATAGGAGTTGCCATGGGGGGCACAGGACTAGCCATGGGAAGCATGAGAGTGGCCGAGGGGGGCAGAGGAGTGGCCTTGAGGAGCAAAGGATAGGCCTTGTGGGGCACAGAAGTGGCCTTTGGGGGCGCACCTGTAGTAACCATGCGAATCACAGAAGAGGCAGGGACAGCTGTATTCTGCTTGGTTGTAACCTGAAAGTTGCCAAGTAGTATAATGAATGAGATTGCATAACAGTAGCTATAGCTAAAGATTATAAAAAAACTGCGACAGAAGAAAAAAGAAAGATTACCATAAGTTAGAAATATGACACTTAATAAATGTAGCTATTTGGGTGACCAGAGAATTCGTGGTTGGAAAATTTGCTGTTAGGGAGATTTACTGTGAGGAATATTCAATTAATTTTTAAATAGTATTATAACTGAATATATTTATTTAATTGCGTATGCCAATAACTATATGGAAATAATATATCTAAACATATTATATTCAAATTTATTACTCGTTTTATGTTAGAATCGCAGCAACTAAGATTTTTATGGATTCTGAATAGAAATGAATGAAATTTCGGTCTAGAGAGATCACATACAGTCACAGAAGTGTTGTTTGGAAATTAAATATGTTCTATGTTCTTCCATCTTATTGTGACATATGAAACAGATGAAAAAACGTTATGAATAAATTTAAATTATAACATTCATGCTGTTAATTCATGCAATAGTAATGTCATGCACAACTTCATACTTTGTTAAATAGTAAATAATTAGTGTTGAGTACAGCAGGGAAAAGAATAATAGAGAATAAAAATTCTGAAGATAATTATTTTATAGATCTACTATAACAGAAATAGAAGAAGATAACATGCAATTGGAAAATAATACAAAGCACTAGTATTAGCTACATAACATTGAGTGATGATTAGTTAGTCTTACATTAGAACCAGAGTCTAGTAGATATGGAACGCTAACTGAGTGTGAATTTCCAATTATGCATTGGTGTCCAGTGCAATCTAATCCATGTTCCTGTGAGTCATAAGGTTAGGTAGGTAAAATAAATAAATCATTCCTGAACATGCAAGATAATGAAAAATCACTGGATAAAAAATGTTTAATAAATGCAGATGTTAATGTTTTACAACTGAATTATAGTATAGCTATATGATGACCTAAGCATTATGGAATAGAAGAAATGAATAGTAAATTTATATGTGCACACTTCAAACATAAATTTAATTACCATATAGGTAGCAACAAATTTCTTACTTCTCTCAAATTCTGGGCGATCACATCCCAGATTTTATTTTTCTTTGAAGCTTTATCGCTCAATTCACTTATGTGAATTTCAACAGAGTCCAATAATTTCTTCGCAGCGTGCTCTGTCCATATCATTTTATTCTTACTAGTTCCTTAAAATACATATAAATAATAAATACTTAGGCACATAATGGTATGATGAATAACTATATATAGTTTTACAAACTAAAATTTAAAATTACCTGCTTCAATCTGATCACCCAACGTAATATTATCAGGTGCCTCAGGAAAATTATTGCAGCAGGTCAGGACATGTTGTGACATGGTGTCAAATGACTCTGCATTGACTCCACACAGCTGGCAGACATATCTTAGGGAAAAGCTCCAGTTGATGAATTTCAGTACAAATATACTTAATAAAATAAATTTCAATTCATTCTGTTCAGCAAATGGTACACTCTGTGATTTATGACAATTCTAAAATAACTTACATTGTTTGTGATTCATCTGTGACTACCTCCATCTTTATTAAATAGGTATTTAATATTTGTGCTATATTGTATCTGAAAGAGATCATTAAAAAATTTTAGCATCATTTTACCTGGCCCCTAGAACCAGACTACTTTGCAGTCTGTATAGTATGCAATGTCCCCAACTTCCCAAGATGTTTGGTAATTTATTTGAAGCTAACAATTTGTCTCTAAAAGACTAATTATCTTTGCACAACTTTGCACAATGCTCAGCTGTCAGCTCTCCCATCTCCATGATTAATTACTTAGAAAAATTATTAGCGATAGCTTGTAATGATTACGAAAGAAGTAGCTAGTATACTGTACTTAATTGACCAATATTATCTACAGACTAGTTTATAAGCAGCATTGCAGCAATCACAAACACATAAATTAAATATACATAATTACAATTTACAAACTCATCCACACTGCGACTGCAGCTTGTATTATAGTTTAGCGGCTTTATCCCTAACTTTGGCTCCAAAATGTTTGCATACATTTTGTAATTTCAATTGGTATTTTGTCAGTCTGATAAGATTCAAAGAATGTCTCCAAGGACTCAGGATTTTTTTTAAAGAAATTGGGATTACGGCGCAGCAAAATAACATGTGAACATAGGCATTAAATAGGACTTGGGGACAGGGTTAATCCACAAATCCTCTATGTTTCGAAGTGTGTCAGGAAAGTTGCCACTTTGGTGATGAAATGGATCAAGGTTGCCACATTTAAGACACTTCCTTTTGAAGAAGATATAGAACTTCCTAGTGAAGATTTTACATTTGAAAACATCCTTATGCATCATGTCTGATGGTGTGAATCACTTGAGACTAACCATGAGTGATTTACTTGTTATTTACAGGTTCCTAAATTTATTTCACCCCTCTAAAGTCCCCAGTATTATACTGGGGCAGTATACTGGCAAATTTGTCAATACCTAGTACCAACTTTGAAACATGGCAAATCCTGCTTGGTTTACTTTTCAAACTGTGTATTTTGTAACATATTTCACCTAGGTAGTAAGTACTTCGACGTTGACTTCCACGACAGCCAGACTACAAAAGGATGAAAAGATGCATGATATGATGGTGTGAAGTTTATACAGCGACTGTTGAGGCCTTGAAATTGGTCTCCTGAAGATTTCAGCAACAGTTTTCTAATTAATTCCTATGTTTACATGTGTTTAGTGTACCACCTGAAATAATCCCTATGATGATGCTGTCATGTTAATTCTGGTTTGAAATTATCCAAAATGAGACAATATTGGCTTGATGTGAAAATTTGAAAAAAAAAAGTTGGCTCAAAATTTGGTTACTGTCTGGCGCCTGTCACACTCTGAAACATGGCACTTCCACCACTACAATTCAATGAATTCATTCCAACATAGGTAGGTATCAACACTCATAATCCAAAGATAACTATTCAATATAGGGGCTGGAAAATTGTAAGCCAAATTTTGAGCCAAAATGTCACAAAAATTCTGAGCCAAGCCAATTTGACTCATTTTTTGAAGATTTCAAGCCAAAATTAACATGGGAAAATAGGAATTAATTCAAAATTTAAAGTCAATTAGACATACCTATCTGAGATTTGACCATTTCAAATCAAAGCCAATTAATTGGCTTTAACTTACATACTCTTATACATATTTATATTACATGGTAAGTAAGTACTAGGGTCGTAAATGAACAACTATATAAACACTACTTAAGACTCATGTACTAACTATAAAATAATCACAAATATTCATTCAATATGGCCGTTTGTTTACATCACGTGACCTCACGCACCGAGTTTTCAGTGCACGTACCTGCTATTTTTTTGGGGTGTTGAAATCTCAGGGCACCCAAGATTTCGGGCGTTGAAATCGTTTTCCATTTGTACCCTAGACATTTGGGGTACAAATGGAAACCGTTTTCTCGCGCCCTGACGCACTCAGTGCGTTCCCTGACACCCTCAGTGCGTGCACGATAGCATTTGGGGTGCAAATGGAAAACGGCTCTGGTCTGAGAGAGACGCACACACGTGTACTCTCCCTCGTTTCTAAATCTACACTAAGAACACAGATCATTGAATATAGGAAGATGTCGCACTACAGTATTTTCAATTTTCTAGCGACATTTGGCACTGGAATCGTCCGTACCGTGACGTATACTTGGAGTTGCCTACGATTGATACATTACTTATTTTTAATTATTCAAAAAAGACATTAAGAGAATGGTATTTAACTTTATATGCTATTTAAAATCAAAATATTCATTTATGATATAAAACTGATAATAAAATTATATATTTTTAAGTAATATAATTATTTCTGTTCTGTACATGTTTTGTACGTGTGTTCAGTATGAATTTGGAGCCGCGGAGCGTCGGTTTATTTGTGATGCAATATCGTTAGCATGAGGACGTGCTCTGTAGTCTGAGACTAAATTTAATAATTATTGTAACTTTCATAAATATTAAACTAGTGAGAAATGGGCAATGTACGAAAATGTTCATTTATCAATAATTGTATCAATACATTTAGAGATCGGTTGTTTTTGTCCAGAAAACATGATTACAATCTGTGGTTAAAAACTTGCACAATGGCGTTGAGACTGAACAGTTAATAAGTCACTATTCAGTTTGCTCGAAATATTTTAGTTGCGACTTCGATTCTTGTTTTCTATTTATAATAAATATACGTTAAAATATAAAACTTAAATTAACCTTTTTTCCTGAAAATTAAAATTTACATTACTACTTTGGTTTCCCCTTATTGGTAGTAAAAGAAAATGTAGCTCTGACCGTTATATATATGTACATATACTCGTTTGTAGTACATATGTGACGTCACGGTACCCCTCTCTCTGATTGGCCGATACGCTCGCAGTTTAATAATTATTTGGCCACTAGCGTCCACGTAGCAGTGAAACATCTTCCTATATTCAATGATCTGTGCTAAGAAGATGTAAGAAGCTATTGTAAGAAGCTATTGTCACGATTGTAACCGCTTTGAACGGCTTGATAAGCCGCCTGTCTATATCCAATGATCTGTGGCAGAATGCGCGGAGAGGAGAGGATGTGCGTGTGAGACGTACCTCATTTTAACAACTCTTTCTATTCATGCACTTCTCGAAACCCTACTTTTTAAAGATTCAATAGTAACTTACATTGTTGCGGGAGGGAGAGATCCCGAAAGATAATACCTAAATTTTTAAACTCTCCACGGAACCTAAGAGTAATAGTGTTTGCTAAAAATTATATTAAAAGATACCAAATGTATGAAAAGCAGAAAGGTAGAAAACTAATATTTTATTAAAAATTTATATTTTATCAACACAGAAAACATAACTAATCTACGATAACACATCATATATACATATCCCAAATGTTCATCAATTTTACCATTAGAACTATATCAATGGTGAATAATAATTGGGATTAAATGAACATAGGAAAACAGATTATCACAGTCAAGTCAGTCAGTCAATATCGGGGTTAAGTAACCGGCGCAATATAAATTAGGTATAGTGGCGCAATATAAATTAGGTATAGTGGCGCAATATATATCAGGTATAGTGGCGCAATATAAATCAGGTATAGTGGCGCAATATAAATCAGGTATAGTGGCGCAATATAAATCAGGTATAGTGGCGCAATATAAATCAGGTAAGTGGCGCAATATAAATCAGGTAAGTGGCGCAATATAAATCAGGTAAGTGGCGCAATATAAATCAGGTAAGTGGCGCAACATAAATCCAGGCAAGTGGCGCAGTTGAAATTCAGGCAAGTGGCGCAGTTGAAATTCAGGTAAGTGGCGCAGTTGAAATTCAGGTAAGTGGCGCAGTTGGAATTCAGGTAAGTGGTGCAGTTCGAATTCAGGTAAGTGGCGCATTCAAAGTCTGACCGGTGATAGGGCCAGGTGCGGCACTAGCTCTAGCTAACCCAAGATTGCGTGGCCTGTTGAATAAACAACAGAAATACTGATACAATTTAACCAATTAATCACGACAGATATCAAAACTTATCAAAATATACTGCATTCAACAAATAATATTCACATTCAAAAAAAATAATACTATACATTAAAAATATACCTTCAATTCTGAAGACCAACGCCTCAATAAATATAAATTTCTGGAACAAAATCCACTGGGTTGCTTACTGCGTTTAGGGCTTTCATCCGAATTACCGTCAGAGTAATTCAAAAATAAATGTTAGAAGAAACAAATAATTGGACCATTAAGGGATCAAAATCTTGGGTGAAATTAACATAGATTTATTAGACAAATGGAAAATTTATAACAGGACTACTAAGATTAATAAAAAAACTTAAAGAAATACCTAGCCTAACTTTGCCCACAGACCTCACTGAAATTTACCAATAGTTACCATCACCACAACTGTAAATATTTACAACTTAATCACCTCCAGTCAGCCCAATCGAAATGGAAATAAAGAAACTTATTAAAATCTTAAATTACAATCACTAATTATTCAGTTGAACTAATTAATACTCCATCCCTTTAAGTTCAGAAAATTTTACTACCTGTTAACTATGAAAAGAATAACCCACAGACAAAATAAACCTTAAAAATCACCACTTGAAACCACCAAAGTATTAAACATTTTAAATATTCTAAGCCAGACAGCTAACTGTAACAAATCCCACCAAACAGAGATATTAATTATGCTATCGCCTGGTCAGGCCTCACTATTTCGAACTTCTTATCGTTGTTTATTTTAGATTCTTGAGCTTATGACATTGTATGAATGATTAAAAGATAGCGATCCGCTACAACATGACGAAAAGATAATTTCTATGATGAAAAAGTGTATGATTTGATTACTAACTTTGCTTTGACATCTCACTAAAACTATAATTTTATAACAGTAATAACAAGATGAACAGAGAGAATTTATGCTCAAATAATAACAAATTCACAACAAAAAAATACTAGATATTTATGTAAGGGGTTCAACTTACCTATTTTGTTATATATGTTACGTGGTTGCATGGTGGGACTAAATATATCCCTTTATAATACAGCATATTATCTTCATTTACCTTCATTACTATTGAGTTTAATAATATAATGATAAAAACCACCTATGCAACTTGGTACATTTTTATTCTCAAATCTTATGAGTTATGACTCAAAGAATTGAAGTCTGTTTCGGAACCAAAAAAAAACTAAATATAAGGGACTAGAAGAGGCAGTCAGAAGGAAAGTTGCTTCGTGAACAAATTCATCTACCACGATTCGTTGGCCAAGATCAGGTATGCAGAAAAGCAGTTACTTAATTAAAAAGAATGTGGATTGGAAAAGATGGAACTGACAGATGGAAGAGGAAAATGAAGAGTTGATGTTAAGTAAATGAAATCTAAACCTAAGAGGAAAATGAGAAGAGATAGTAAATGAAGAATGCAAGTCTACCTTAGCATAATCCTCTAAACCAGAAAGTAGTGTTAAAAATGAGTTATGATTAAAACAATTATGACCGTTTGACCTTTTTAAATTACCTTTAAATATAAATATAATAAAATTGAATGAGAATCCATCTATAAAAGTAATGTTTTCATAAATATCACCAAATGCGAAAATTAGTAAACAATGTGTTTTCAGAAATAAAATATCATCACACTTGTCACTATTGGTAAATAATTTGTTTTCATAAGTGTGATAGCTACAAACGGTACGGAACAACATAGCCTCGCTCGACTGTTACTCGATTTGCACTGAGCATTGTAGGAGGGGCATACAACCCCATTGCACCGAGTGGCAGGGGTGCATTGGTATGGCGCCAATTTTTGGCATCACCAAAGACAATATAAGATAGACGCTCAACTTGAAAGGTAACATACAAGAATAATAACAACCAATCAGAAGCGATCTCTGCCATCAGTAGCATACGTCACACCAAACAATAACACACGTACGACCCCCCCCCCCCCCCTTGAAATTCATAGAGGGATAGATAATCTTGGTCTTAAGTTTGAAGCCGTTAGAAAAAGAAATATCCTCTACTTATTAAGGGTTATATAACTAATTACTTTATTAGTAAATAAGTCTACAAGATCGCTTCTCTTATGAGGTTCAATTTAATATTTTAAATATAATCTACACCCTTTTAACGAAAAATAATCATAACTAGGCATACCAAGCCAGTATAAACCTATGTTGGTACCATATTGTCTTTGACGACACCAAGTTGTAGGTATACGTAAACGCCAAAGACAATATAAGATAGACGCTCAACTTGATAGGGCACATGCAAGGATAATAACAACCAATCAGAAGCGATCAGTAAGCATACGTCACACCTAACAATAATAATTGTACGACCCCCGCCCTCCTTGAAATTCACAAGGGGATAATCTTTAGTCTAGTCGTTATAAATATAAATATCCTCCCTCTACTGATTAGGGATTACATAACTAATTACTTTATATTAATTAAGTCTACAAGATCTAATATGTGGTTCAACTTGGTTATTTTAAACATAATCTACACCTTTTTTAACGAAGAATAATCATAACTCGGTGTAAACTAATGTAGGTAGACCATATTGTCTTTGAAGAGAAGTTCTAGGTGTACATTAACGCTGATTGGCTAGAAGTAGAGTCCGAGCGCTGACGTCAGTGCAAACATGCTCTATATTTTATAACATGGAGTTGAGCGTCTATCTTATATTGTCTTTGTTAACGCTGATTGGCTAAAAGTTGGGCCAGAGTTCTGACGTCAATGCAAACATGCTCTGTATTCTATAACATGGAGTTGATCTTCTATCTTATATAGTCTTTGTCATCACTTTTCCTTGCAAGGCCATACCTATAACATAATCAGAGTCTCAGTGCCTCTGCCTCAGTCATTGAAATACTAGTAGCAGGAAGGGGTGGAACGATTTCTCAACAACGTATAAGCGTGACCATTCCGCTGTGTCGTGTGGTGACGTCACACTGCTGACAGTTCAGGCAAAGACAATATAAGATAGACGCTCAACAACTCCATGTTATAAAATACAGAGCATGTTTGCACTGACGTCAGAACTCTCACGCAACTTCTAGCCAATCAGCGTTATTGTATACCTCAACTTAGCTTCTTCAAAGACAATATGCTACCTACATAGGTTCATACCAAAGACCAGGCGGCTAACCGTGTTATCTTCTCAGTAAGGAAATTCTACTCTTCTCAGTGTTGTCACAGATCATTGAATATAGAAGATGTCCCACTCGTACGTGGACGCTAGTTGCCAAATAATTATTTAAGTGAGAGCGTATCAGCCAATCAGAGAGAGGCGTAACGTGACGTCACATATTACAAACGTACTCACAAACGGGTATAAGTATATACATAACGGTCATAGCTACATTTTCTTTTACTTCCTAAAAGCAGATATGGAAATTTTAATTTTCATGAAAATAGGGTAATTAAAATCGTATATATTTTAATGTATATTTATTATAGAATAGAAAACAAGAATCGAAGTCGAAACTGAAATATTTCGAGCAAACTGAAGAGTGTCTTATTAACTGTTCAGTCTCAACGCCATTGTGCAAGCCTTTAGCCACAGATTGTTATCATATTTTCTTATTAAAAACAACTTGTACCTTTTGATGTATTGGTACAAAAGAAAAATGAACATTTTCACTCATTGCTCATTTTTCACCAGTTAATTTTGATGAAAGATAAGAAAATTATTGAATTAGGCAGAAAATACAGCACACACCCTCCGCTCATGATATTGCATCAGAAATAAACCAACGCTTCAAATTCGTACTGAACACACACACACACACACGTACAAAACAGAAATAATTATATTGTTTATAAATGTATGATTTTATTATCAGTTTAATATCATAAATAAATGTTTTGATTTTAAATTCAATTGTATTCTCTTTTTGTCGTTCTTCGAATAATTAAAACAAAATAATATATCAATCGTAGACAACTCCAAGGATACGTCACGTTACGCACTCCTCCGATGCCAAGTGTCGCTAGAAAATTGAAAGTACTGTAGTGGGATATCTTCTATATTCAATGATCTGTGGTGTTGTTTTAGACACGAGGGTGAGTGTACGCGTATGTGTCTATCTCGGGGTACGGTCACGAGCCCCCCCGGTCACGAGCCCCCCTACATGTTTTTTTAATCCTTATTTACCTAGTTAAACAAATGAAGAACTACTTAGATAGAAATAACAGAGAGCTGCTAATGTAGTTTGTTGTATCCGCTAGATTGTTGTACTGCACACTTCATGATTGTTTAATGACCTGGCAGGGGGGTTCGGGGGGCGGCACGCCCCCCGATATACATATATTTTATGTCTTATCAGTAATGAACTACAAAACTGTCAATAAGGATTAAATAATATAGGTAAATAAGGATTTAAAAACAGGGGGGCTCGTGACCGGGGGGGCTTATGACCTAGGGGGGCTTATGACCGGGGGGGCTCTTGACCGGGGGGGGGCTTATGACCGGGAGGGCTCTTGACCGGGGGGGGGGGGCTTATGACCTACACCCGTCTATCTCAGACCTGACTGAGTAAATTGAGTAACGGTTCTCGTTAGCACAACAGCTGATGTTAACTTACATATTTTGCTCAATAATTTTCTCATTTTTGGACATTTAACTGGTGTAAGAAGATTAATTGATGAATATTTAGGCAACAGATGCAATGTTAATGACTTAAATAAGCGTTTGGTGGAGCGCGTACTAGATGCATACACTCTTCCTCGTTTCTCAAACGTCACTGAGCCGTGTGCGAATGCTCCCTGAACTGTCAGTCTGTCGCTAGGGTGACGTCATATGTGTGCTGTGACGTCACCACACGACACAGCGGAACAACAACAAGACGCCAAATAAGCTGTTTTGACTGAAGCGAAGAGAGACAAGGAAGCTCACTTGACTAATTGCTAACAACAAGGTGTTAACACGATGGTCCCGCTTATACGTTGTTGGTTAGCCGTTACACCGCTTCCTTCTACTAGTACTTCCATGCCAAAGACAATATAAGATAGACGTTTAAAGGGAGGGTGCGGGTAAAATCTAACATTTGTTAATGTGTTTTAATGGAATCAGCATATTTAATTATGTATGATTATATACTCTGTTCATGTAAATAATACTTATTAAAGAAAAGAAAATTTAATTTGAAAAAGCGCCATCTAGTGACAAATAGCATAAGCTTTGCTCGAGTCATTGACGCCATCTTACTGTGATTTCACAAACGTTGTGCAAAAAACTTTAGTATATCTGCAAGTGATATTATTATAACTCTAAATAGTATATTGTATATAAATCACAAATTTATTTATTTATAGCTTATTTGGGAAGATAATCAGACATTCTATAAACGTTCATGAAGATTATTCTGGAACGTTCTGGAAGTAATGTAAACAGCGCCATCTATGAGATGATCGCAAAAGCTTTTGTTAGTTAACTTATAAAAACCCTATTTTCTCTGAAAATACAGTGATTTCAGATGAAACATTTCATATCCGTAACTAATCATTGTTTATTTATGATATTATGAACAAATATTTGATATGAAAATTAGACCCACCTTTAACTCCATGTTATAAAATACAGAGCATGTTTGTAGTGACGTCATCACTCTGACCTACAACTTAGTGTCTTCAAAGACAATATTGTAATGGTACCTAAATAGGTTTATACTCGCTTGGTATACCTAGTTACGATATTATTAACTATTCTCCGTTAAAAGGGAGTATATTATATTTAGAATACTAAATTGAACTACATATGCGATCTTGCAAACTTAATAATAAAGTAATTAGTTCACTGATCCCTATTCACTAGAGGATATTTATAATTCTAACGACTTCACACGTTAAGACCGACTAAAGACTATCATTCTGTGAATTTCAAGGGGGGAGGG
>CANNZV010003794.1:0-54198 GCA_947561585.1 Caprella mutica | reverse complement strand
CTAGAGTTTATTTATAACCACCAATCTGTATACCTACTGATGGTTATCACTACTTATCTATTACGTAGTATTTATCAGTACCTACTTAGTTACCTACATTAGTGTTTGTCAATGCCTACCTAGTTGCCTACAACTGTATATAAATACCAATCTAGGTCCTAGTTACCTACTAGTATTCATCAATACCTACCTAGTTACCTACAACTGTTTGTCAATACCTACCTAGATACCTACCAGTGTTTACCAATATCTACCTACCTAGTATACTTACTAGGTAGTGTTCATCAATCCGTACCTACTACCTTGTATTATTTATCAATGCCTACCCAGATACCTACATCTGTTTATGAATACCTACCTAGTTATGATACGTAAATAAAACTTGAGATAGATATACCTTTTTCCCGCGTAAAACAGACTAGGGACATACCGCGTGGGACCGAGAGGGAAATCCCGCGTGGGACAGAGAGGGACATCCCGCATGGAAAAGACTTGGGATATCCCGCTTGTGTAAGACGTGGGATTTCAGACGTCTGAAATCCCCGTACCTCGCTAGCGAGGGATGTCCCCCTCTGTTCCACGCGGAACAGAGAGGATATGGTTTCTATTTATATATACTTGTACAATTTAACTATCATATACGTTGGAGGCTTTACTTACTCTATTCAACAACCACTTTAAAGCATAAGGCTGCGCGCAGACCTAAAGCGTTTTCGCGTGAAGCTGGCAAGCAAGCTTGCAGGCTTGAACCGTGCTACATGTTATTCATATTGAACTGCGCACACACAAAGCTTTAAGAGCAAGCGCGAAAGCTGGCATTAAAGATTGAAAGCGGCAACTGACTCCAACGATGGTTTCACGCAGCTTTATGAGCAGGCAGTTACCTAGTGGTGAGTCAGTGGCCAAAATAATATAGCGTCTTGGGGGACGCTTTCAAACCTTAGCAAATCTCGATCTGCCGGCAGAGATTATCTTAGCAAATCTCGCACTGAAAACTATTTTTTTATGAATTTAGTGATTAATGAATATTATATCGCATAACATCACACAGCAGACTAGTTTTAAATATATAAATATAGTGAGTTGCTCATACGGAACTTTGACATTTTTCTCACAATGCCTAATTTGTATTAACACCTTATTATTTGAATACCTAACTTATTATCATTAATATAGTAGAAATGCAACATTTGTGCATAACATAATAGCTTTAATTTGACTTCCGTTACCATTATTTAAGTATACTGTAGGGAGTTTCATATCTTCGGTCATATAAGAAAAAACTAAATTACAATTGTTATTTAAATTTTATTGTAGATACCAACTAAAATAGAATTTACCTAAATAACAATTGCAATATAGTTTTATCTTATATTACCGAAGATATGAAACTGACCGATAATTCGTAATTTTCCCCAGATGTGAAAATTCATTTTCCAATATTGTTTCGATTTCAAGAGGTAAAAATATATAACGTACCTTATTGTAAGGAAAACACTAGTGGGTAGCATTATTATAATCATCATATATTAGTATCAACATGTATATCAATTTGCCGATGTTCAAAGTTACTGCTACCTGTATTTAAATAATATAGCGCGTGGCTTAGTCACTCATAACATCTTGCGATTGAAATGTTTACATCTTTTAATTAATTAGATAACATTCATTAGAGCAAACCATGACGATATGGGTATATTTGTGAATAAAGATGTTCTCTGACCCAGCTTCTAGCCAATCAGCGTTAAGTTATACCTACAACTTAGTGTGGTCTAAGACAATATGTTACCTATAATAAGTTTATACTCGCTTGGTATACCTTGTTATGACTATTCTCCGAATAGAAGGTAGATTTTTTTTTAAACCTTCTTTAAATAATAATTAGGTAGATTATATTCAAAATACTAAATTGAACCACATATGCGATCTTGTAAACTTAATTAATAATGAAGTAATTAGTTTTCTGATCCCTTATCAGTAAAGAAAATTTATATTTCTAATGACTTCACACGATAAGATAAGAATTTCAAGGGGAGGGGGGTCGTACGTTTATTATTGTTTGGTGTGACGTATGCTACTGATTGGTTGTTATTATTTTTGCATGTGCCCTATCAAGTTGAGCGTCTATCTTATATTGTCTTTGGTAAAACCCTCGCAAATCGTATCTCAAGGCGGAGCGGGATGTACAGCAACCTCTTCTCACTGCGTCACTATAGCTACTAAAGTTTTCTGCCCTCCGACTCAGCGTCCTGCCAAAGACAATATAAGGTAGACGCCAAAGACAATATAAGACAGACGCCAAAGACAATATAAGACAGACGCCAAAGACAATATAAGATAGACGCTCAACTTGATAGGGCACATGCAAAAATAATAACAACCAATCAGAAGCGATCAGTAGCATACGTCACACCAAACAATAATAAACGTATGACACCCCCCCCCCCCCCCCCATGAAATTCACAGAAGGATAATCTTTAGTCTTAACGTGTGAAGTCATTAGAAATAGAAATATCCTCTACTGATTAGGGATCAGAGAACTAATTACTTATTATTAATTAAGTTTACAAGATCGCATACGTGGTTCAATTTAATATTTTGAATATAATCTACCTACTATTCGGAAAATAGTCATAACTAGGTATACCAAGCGAGAATAAACCTATATAGGTAGCAAGCGGCTAATCAAGCCGTTCAAAGCGGTTACAATCGTGTTAGCTTCTTACATCTTCTTAGTGTAGATTTAGAAACGAGGGAGAGTACACGTGTGTGCGTCTCTCTCAGACCTGACTGAGTAACGGTTCATGTTAACATGTTAGTGTTATTTCAGTCACGAGGTAGAGCGGACGTACCTTGCGCATGCTCCGCCTAACGCTTCTTAAAGTCATTAACATTGCATCTGTTGCTTAAATATTCATCAATCAATCTTCTTACATCAATTAAATGCCATAAGATAAATAATTATTAAGTAAAATGATCAAATACCTAAAGTATTTTGCTGAGTAGTGTGCGAGTACACATCAGCTGTTTACTAGGGTAAATTACGAATTATCGGTCAGTACTACATTTTCAGTCATGTAAGTAAACACAATATTAAAAGTATTATTATTACAGAGTTCTATGCACTACTTCTGCAAAACCAGGTTGGTTGTTTTTACTCAACCAATCCTAGTGAAATAATTATTTTTATATTGTGTCATCTTATATGACCGAAAATGTTGGACTGATAATTAAGTACTTACCTACCCTACTACAAACTTGAGTTTTCGAAGAATAGAAACTCTAAAATTTTAATAAATAGATAAATATTATTTTTACTTTGTACCTCAGATCACCTGCTTGAATAAATATTTTTATTTGTAAAGAGTTAAATAAACTTAATTAAAGTAATATTCCTCAAAAGTATTTAATGTAATATTGTACGCCAAGGAAGCTCATTTGACTGACGCGCAGAGAGACGAGGAAGCTCTCTTGACTGATGCGCTGAGTGACGTAATGTGACGTCACGGGTGACGTCACTAAGGTGCTAACATGATGGTCACGCTTATACGTTGTTGGTTAGTCGTTACACCCCTTCCTCCTACTAGTACTCCCATGATAGGTAGCATGTTGTTTTAAACGACACTAAGTTGTAGGTATACCAAAGACAATATAAGATAGACGCTCAACTCCATGTTATAAAATACAGAGTATGTTTGCACTGACGTCAGCACTGTGACCCATTTTCTAGCCAATCATCGTTAAGGTATACCTACAACTTAGTGTCGTCTAAGACAATATTCTACCTATTTACGTTTATACTCGCTTGGTAAACCTAGTTACTATTCTCCGATTAGAAGGTAGATTATATTCAAAATACTAAATTGTTCCACATATGCGATCTTGTAAACTTAATTAATAATAAAGTAATTAGTTCTCTGATCCCTAATCAGTAGAGAATTTTTATATTTTTTAATGACTTCACACGTTAAGACTTAAGATTATCTTTCTGTGAATTTCAAGGGGCGCGGGGGGTCGTACGTTTATTATTGTTTGGTGTGACGTATGCTACTGATCGCTTCTGATTGGTTGTTATTATTTTTGCATGTGCCCTATCAAGTTGAGCGTCTATCTTATATTGTCTTTGGTCATAACTAGGTATGACAAGCGATTATAAATCATTGTAGGTACCATATTGTCTTTGACAACACTAAATTGTAGGTATTCATAAACGCTGATTGGCTAGAAGTCGAATCAGAGTGCTGACGTCAGTGCAAACATGCTCTGTATTTTATAACATGGAGTTGAGCGTCTGTCTTAAGCCCCGTTAACACTAGGGGTAAACCCGACGGGTAAAACCGTCAGTTTCGCCCACGGTTTCTTTGCAAGCGTTCACACTGGCTAATTGTTGGCGGTGGTGTCAACAGTTGTTACTTTGGTCAGTTGATCACAATGAGTCGTGAGGTGCAGATGTTGTGCGCTCCTCATTGCAGCAGGTGTGAAGAAAAGGAAGCAGAAGCGCAGGGTTTGGGTAAAAGAGTGGTTGAGGAGACGAACAATCAAGAGTAGTTCTTGCCATATTTTCCAAGAACTGAGGACAGAAGACAGCAGAGGATTTTTTAACTATTTAAGGCTTAGCCCCGAGCTCTTCCATAATTTACTAGAACGGATAGCTCCAAGTATCCGCAGGACCGATACCAAGTTGAGGGATATTATTAGCGCAGGTATGATTATTGATGTATTGCATTGAATAATAACGAAGCTGGGCTATCCAGCATTGAAATACTTTTTTTTTTACTCTCCAACTTGGCGGGTAAAGACCAGAATGAATGGTGAGCGAATTTGACGGGTGAAACCTCGGTTTCTGCGGTATATGGGAGAAACTGGCGGTTTTACCCCTAGTGTAAACGGGGCTTCATATAATATTGTCTTTGGCAGTTACCTGCCAGACGCCACGCGAGGATGGTGTGTGCTTCTCCCTTCCAGTAATTCTGCTAACTCCTAAAAAAAATTCAACAATGATCGATTAAGTGGACAATATATTGATAAAAGAAATTTATTTCAATTTTCCAAAAATACATTTCTATTCATCAATACGAAAGAAATATATTTCTAGATGAATACATAAGAAGTGGGATATAATATAATAGACTGTTTATTTCAAATATATTATTATTATTTTACATTGTATATTATTCATTGTATGGAAGTTTCATAATAACAAGGAAAATCTGAGTTAATAGATGTTCCTCATTTACGATCGTGTAAGAAAAAGATATATAATAATTACTATTTAACTGGTTATTTTAATTATTATTATCTTTTCTTTTTATAACAAAATCGAAAATGTGGATCTGTCCGATAATTCAAAACTTACAACATACCTACTTAACTATAAATCATGGTTAATAAAAAAAAAAAATCTGTTAATTAATTATCATTAATTTTTCACAAGCACACCCCACCTCATGAATCTCGGCTAGACACTGACTGCTGTAAAGCTCCGTTTACATTGACACTCACATTAGAAGCTCACATCCACGGGTAAGTGCACACTCAAAAAGAGTCTTGACTGTTTACATTTGAAAAGAGTTTGGCGGGCAGATTGATAAGGTGTGAGAGTTCTTAGTTGGTATTCAGATTCGATGGCGAAAAGTGTTGTTATACTTGGGGCAGAGCCCAAAGTATAACGACATGAAATGAAGCAATTTATAGCACCAAAACGATGGTTGACTTTATTACACTCCTGCGGTGCAGTTCTGTATAGTTTGAATTTCACTTTTTACTTCTTCTCCATCTCTACCTAATATTATTAACTAGTGTACTATCCCGTTGAAAAATAACGGGATTTTAATGAAAATAGAATTTTTATTCAATGAATTTTGGAAAATTTTGAGTTGTCGAAAATTTTGAGTTTTATAAAATAGAATTCTTGAGCGCGCTGGATTTATACATTTATAAAAACACAATGCTCTTTATTATAGGGAGGATAATAATAAATTCAAGCTTTTAGTTTGAGCCTCTACTGCTTTTCACTCTTGCCTACCAGCTAGCAAGTTCGCAATAACGCTTCTGGTCTGCGCGCAGCCTAAGGGGCACGATTAAACCATCAGTCAACCCCTAGGCCCGCGAAAGGTTTTCATATTCCGTGGTGTTAAAAAAAGTGTGAAGCGAGGCCTAAAGGCCTATAAATTTCGTTTAAATATATTTGACAGCTCTAATAGAGAGATGGTATCCAACATACAACTATAGGTAATAAAATTCTTTCTTGTGTCCAGGTTTTCCACGCTATGACCTGATGATGAATAGAAATCTTTCTATTCGAAAGTTAAAACCAGAAAACCTTCAAGGTTGAGTTTAAGTAACCTCTTGATAAACAAATATATAAGTTTCTACTAACCTGAAGTCTTATGAGGAATTCAAGGCTGATGGTTGGTTTTTCCAAGAGGTGTAGGCTTCATGTGGCGACTGACTGCATAAGTTGTACATGTTAGCAGAAAAAGACCAACAACTCCATCCATACTCAATCCAAGAATAGTTGTTACGCACTTCATCCCAAGTCTTGTGCTTGCTGGGTAAGGACGTCAAACAGGTCTTCATTGGGGACAACCGGACATGACGTTTCTTTACAGTGAATAACATCTTTGGATCCAACTTTTACAACCATGAAGCTTTTGGTGCACCAGGACTTGAAACTTGCACATCTTCACATTTTTCCCCTTTGCCTGATTTCGAGGCTGCCAAGGCCCTATCACATTTCTCCTTGGTCAGACAGACGTAGTCCTGCTTGCCTTTGCTGTGATCTTTGATGTTCTCATGCTGCTCGTAGAACTTTTCTCTATGCGGATTTATGGTCAAAGCTTTAGGAGGTTGCCTCTGATGTATGCTGTCATTTTATCATAAAGATATAAAAATATTAACGGTGAAAAGTTGTTTCACATAATTATACACTGATTCCTGAAAAAAATATGAAATCTATATAATACGAGTATTCAAGATAAGAAGTCAAAAGTTTATTATATTTATTAAGTGAAATTGGATCTGCCTAGACATTAACTTGGCATTACACATTATTAGGAACATTATTACATGAAGATTCTTTCTTTAATATAATACGAATTAATAACTTGAACCGTGAATTTCTCGCATATCTGAAAAATCAAGTATGATTTATAACTAAAATTAAAATTTCTGACTAAATTAGAGTTTACATTATTTATAATAACCTATATAGTTCACATTTTCGGTAAAACATTCACTGTTTGACGTTTAATATTTAAAATTTCTTTAAAATTCATAACTGTATCATATTACTAGTTATGAGTAGGGCTGTGACATGGCTTATTTCGCATATGCTCGTAAGAATTTGCTTATACTTTTTTGAAGCATATACATTTTGTAAGGGCTTTAAGCAAAATCATTTGGGCATATGCTTTTTGTTAGAGCTTTAAGCAAAATCATTTGGGCATATGCTTTTTATTAGAGCTTTAAGCAAAATCATTCGAGCGTATGCTTTTTGTTAGGGCTTAAGCAAAATGATTCGAGCAAATGCTTTGTCAAAAAGCTTATCTAATTTTACGGCATATATCCTTTCGTTGAGGCTTTCGTGAACAGAAAACATCTTCAACTGTTCATGAAAAGGTTGATATATAAGTAACACAGATTATTTATATATTCAGTAATCAATTCATTTTGTGGAATAAGCACATGGCATCCAGTGCAATGAATTATAGATGCCTCAGATTAGAAGCATCTTTCTTTCGTGTTAACTCACTTAGATCTTTTAATACTTCTTCTATAATAATTATCTTCTTTAATACGATGTTGTATTTTTCATACTTTTCTGCTCTATATTATAAATACACGTTATGTCAAACATGAGCCATCACCTAATTTTTTTGCAAATCTTATTTTCAGATTCGTAATTGCAGTAAGTTTGAAACTTTGACTTATCGAATTCTATTCCAATAGAATTGAAATATAGTAAGGACAATCGAGGTATGTTGTGTGCGTGACGTTATAACAACAACACTCTAAAATCATATTTAAATTTTAAAGCAAATTTGTAAAAAAGTTATTAATTTGCATAATATAATAAATAAATATATATTTAATCAATTATTTAACCTGCCAAACCCCTAAACTTCTCTTTAAATTTGTTCCCTTGCTTACGTCACGTCACAAATCACTCAATTGTCGCTACTTATCAATATTAGTATTCCTCCTAGGGATTTAGGGAAGGCACCAAAGAGTAAAGCTTTGTGAGCTATAGTTACAAATCGAGTCATTTGTGACCGTGACGTCAACAAGGCAACACACATAAATAGAAAATTAAGGTTAATCAGTGTGAATAACATTAATGGATTCATCTCTGTTTTTATAATAGAACGTTCTTCAATTGTATTGAATATTATTTTAGTGTTGCTGTTATGACGTCACGAATACAACATACCGATTGTCCTTACAATATTTCAATTCTATTTCCCGCTTTTAAAACCAGATGGTGGCACAACGCACTTTTGAAATAGAAATTTTCGACAGTAGTGTATCTTATTGTAGCATAATATCTTTGGCGTAACTCTTTAAATTTTTAGAAAAAAAAAATAATTTGATAGCTTGCACGTACTACCACCCAGGCCAGGATAACTAAAGTTGCTAAATCAGTCAATAATTTTTTTTGTGTATTCATAACTAAATCCATTGCTCTAGAAATTTTAACTGATAAGATTTTCCGAAAGTTCTGCAAAGTTGTAGTGATAGTAAAATTTTATCTATTTCAATGTGTTGTGTAGGCTCTGGGAAATTTCGTTCTAGGAAAATTCGGTTACAAATAATAGAACTTTGAAACTCTCGACATATATGGTAGTAATGTAGTTTGTTATTTCAGCTAGTTTGTTGCACTGCACACTTCATTATTGTCTCAAGTTGATTGCTTTCCATAGCCTAGCATTCAGGATTCCTAAAGCAGCACGCCTCCCAGTCAATGATCTAGTAACATTAAAAACAATATCCTAAATAACTTATCCGCAATTAACTATATTTTTAAAACTATATTCTAAGTGGTAGTAACCTTTTTTTTTAACCATAGGGGTGCCACCCGGAATATATTTATAGTGCAGCCAACTAATAAAATTTAACTTCATTGACAGGGTGCTAACGCGCCCCTTTCCATGGAAAATGAATTCTAGGGATTAATTTTTCTAATGTAAAATCTACATTTGTTAAATCAGGAGTTGCTATATTTATTTCTTTAAATAGTTTTCTCTGAAGATGAAAATATCTTTTATACATAATCACTAATCAGTTCATTTTATATTCCCCTATTTAGTTAAATAATAATAGGGTTATTGCTTGTTTTCTTCAATCAAAAGAGAAATTTTGAACTATATACTATTGTATATTTGAAGGCATATCTATTAATAAAAGCTTATGCATCATAGTATTCAGCTGTTAAAGCTTATATAGCATAATCTGAAACGGTTTTACAGCCTTATTTTTGGAGCTTATAAAGCATATATTTAGAGCTTATAGAGCAGGGGTGGGCAAATGCAGCACTCAGTGCTATTTTGGCACTCAGAGTAGCACTTGTGCCCACCAGGGAAACGGTGCTTTATTTTCTTCCAAAGAAAATTAAGAAATTTTAGCCCTGACTGCTTTATAAATTACAAGGATAATATGAAAGAGTATGGTCAACTAATTAAAGAACAGTATATTTGTAATGACCTTGATACTTTGATATTAAATTTTATCCGTTAATAAGGTATTTTTTAATTTATTGTTAAATTAGTGCCGGTGTTTAAAAAATTTACCACTGACTCTTTTTATCTAGATCAGCTATTCTTACACTGGTAAGAATTTATGTAATCATTTTTAATTCTCCCTTTTTTTATAAGTTAGGTAGCCATTATCATTAATCCTGTGATTTTATGAATTAGTTATTAAGTTTATATTACTTATGCAAAATAACTTATTTTTGTTTTTATTGTGAATTATTTTCACATGAAAAAAGAAAAGTATAATTATATATCATTTATTAATTCCTTTTAATTCAAATAATAAATATACTAGTAATATTTATGTGCAAAATATGTACGACTGTACGTACTATCACGGAAAAGTGTATCCGTCAGCTGTTGTAGTATGCTATTTTAGCAGTTTTGACCTTTCTTATTTTTTGCATGTGGCATTTTAGAGAGCATTCCTCCGCGTTCAAAAATCCCCCAATAAGGAGGAGCCTATTGCTGGGGTAAAATGCTAGGGTAATTGGGTGAAATGGGGGATTAGATATGTGTATTTAGAGGAGGCGGGGGGGTTGATTTATATCGATTTCTGACAAGTGATTAGATGTTATTTTTGTATTTAAATTAAAGTATAAACATATAGTTTCATTTGTATCATCCATGCAATGTTCATTTTGTAATGAATACATGTATTTTTTAATAATTTGAAATACATATTAATAATTTTGAAATTTTCAATTCAATTAACCTTGGTATATATTTCGTACGATTTACTCTTGTATGTTTTTATGCAATTTACTTTCGACCAATTGTCGTTCTAATATTGAAACTAATAACTATTCGAATTTGAGGTTAAAGTAGATTTCTAGCTTTAGCTTTATCAAATCTCATTAATTCCAAAAATATTATTTATGACAACCATTCACACAAGTTAAACTAATCCTATTCAGATATGATTTCAAATAACTTCGCTTCTTTTACACCTTTAAATTATTTGTTCTCCTATAGTCTATATTATTATAACTATAAAACACGTTTTCAACTTTGTGGTAAATGTCTATAGTTTTACTTTTGTCAAATCTTATTCCACGAATATTTTATATTATAATCATTCACACAAGAGCATTTAATCGTCTAAAGATATAATTTATAATAGCTTCGCATTTTTTTCACATTTAAATAATTTGCTGGACGGGATATAACCAGTCTCGGTTATAATCTGGAGATTTTCTGCATTCAGAATTTCAATAAATTAATAGTGGTGACTAATTTCGTCGATAAGACAAGTTTCTCTTCTTTTTCGGAGTCCTTTATGTGTATAATCTTTTTTAATTGATTCAATATATTGGCCAAATGAGGAAGTTATTAAAATTTGTGTTTTTAAAATGATAATAATTCATCTTACGTCTTAATTTAATGACAACAATCAGTAAGTTGCTGATTAGCGTTTTTCTCTATTTTCATCAACTTATAAATAAGTAATTACTAATTACCTATACGGCTATACCGATACTTTCTATCTTTTATTGAAGTTATTTAATTGAAAAATTCTTTTAGGTTAAAGAATAAAATAAAACTATGACTAAGTTGTAACTTAATCTATTTAGTTTAGATTTTAAATGCAGTATTTTGATGGATTTTTTATCATCATGTGAACCAATTCTTTTCAGTTTAAATTTTTTATATATTAAATGCTTGCACGATCAATTGACAAGCAGTGATATAGTGAACTAAAAATAACTGAAGTGATCATAATTTTTCTTCTCAAAGGTCACATCGCCCACGTTGACAATAAAATAAGTTACAAAGTTCTATGAGATGAATAAAAAGAAAGTTTTCCAAGAACAGAACTAATGTAGCTACCTACTGCAGTGTTGATGCTTAATTTGTGACATCAGAGTGAAACTGGGATTCATGACAACTGTCAACTAAGGCTTTCAACTTGCAAGTTCTATCTCTTATCATACAATATTAATATTATACTTTCAAAATAAGATAAATAAAGGATCAATAATAGAAAATGGATAATTATTTTATATTTATAAAAAATAGTGTTTTACAAAAGTTGAAGATAACAATTAAATTAGGTACAAATTTAAAAGCTACTACACGACTAAATACACTTGCAGGCTATTTCAAAAGTAAAAACTACCCGATACAATTTTTACTAAAATAAAGGATTTCTAATTAGTACTAGTTTACATGAAGTATCAATCTTAGAACAATTTTTAAAAGCCTAGGGTTGAATGATTAACATGAACTTACAATATACAATTTATTCTATATTTACCTAAGATTAAAGTTTTTCAAACGCATAACAATAAATAAAATACACAAATTAGTTCGGTCTTTTATGCACTTCCTTTTCACGGAGAAATGTCGTTGAAAATCTAAAAGTAATAAGCATGAATAAATGGATATCACAGGGAATGAGACCAGACTTCCTGGAAATGATGAGAACTCATCTGATAGTGATTAGTACTGTCCTGATGAGAACTTCACCGATGGGAACAGCACTGATGGGAACAGCACTGATGGGAACTGCACTGATGGGAACTGCACTGATGGGAACTTCACTGATGGGAACTTCACTGATGGGAACTTCACTGATGAGAACTGTCCTGATTAGAACTGCAGTGGTGCGAAGTTATTAGAATCTGAAAATGTTTACAAACAAATTGATTACAAAATCTCTGATACTGACTTAGAATTACGCTACAAACAATTATTAACAAGATAAAACAAATTGAATAAATTTTATTTTAATCTCGTACTATAATATTTGTTTTATTATACTAGGGGTTTAACGTCGTGCTTCAGTCATATCGTGACCATTTCGCTGACGTAAAAGGAAATTAAATGCAAGGGACTAGAAGAAGCAGTCAGAAAGGAAAGTGGGTCCATGAACAAACGCACTTACCACCGTTGGTGACAATGCTCATGGATGCAGAAAAGCTACTCCGTTAATGCAGTCACTTACCAAGGAATGTGACGAAACGGGACGCAAGCACCGGTGGCTGCCCTCACGGATGGAAAAGGAAAATGAAGAGGTGATAGACTGATAGTAAATGAAGCCTAAGAGCCTACCTAACACAAAAATCTAAGACCTCGTAGTTGAAGAGCATAACCCTAGCGTTATCCTCCAAAATCCTGAACAACGTGTATTCGAAGCACATTTGGTTATGTTAAAAGTATCCACATTCGAGTGGCAAGGAAGAAACAAGATTTGATAGAAAACAAGATTAATGGAAAGTAGAACACAGATAGATTAAAATCCTTACTGTGATCAGAGTGTGTTTCGAATTTTAAAAGTCAAACTTACAAAATATTTACCCAAAGGACTAAAAAGAGTGACACCTCCATCTAATATTTTTAATTTTTTTTATGTTGATGAATTAAGAGGTTAGACCGCAAACGATGGAGAGAAAAGGATAATTTAAAATGAGTTAAGAAAAGACCACAAAGCTATTTTTGGAAATTGCAAGATAAGGTTGAATAGATGTTTAGCATTAGAAATGTGGTTTTATATAAACACTACATTTATCTTCCATTACTCGAGACTAACTGTTAGATAAAGTCTCTAATTCCAATCCGTAGAATACTTACTACAATTAATGCTACAACTAATTGGAAAAAAGTCGAATTAATTTAAACGAAACTAAAGAACTCTCTCTACAAAAGAAATAATTGAATTTTACTAATTTCTTGTAATTAAATATTGGTCATTTTTTTAAATAAGATTAAAGCTTTATGGAAACAGAAATTGTACTGAAAAAGGGTAATACATATTTGCCTCAAAAATGGAAGGAAGTATTTAATTTTATTCGATTTGTTGTCAAAGGAGATGCAAAGAAAGAAACTGTAAAATAGAAAAAATGAAAGTCAATAAGTAGAAAATAATGAACAATGTCACTAAACTACTAAATTTTATTTAAATGTTCAAATATGAATGTCACAAGGACTAATGAAATATTGTAGAAACTCTCATTTTAGCGGGAAGTTACATGTTGAAGTAATCTAGGATATTGTATAAATTAAGCCATTCGTATTATCAGTAAATTTTAAGAGTTTAAACGATATTTTAGTTTAATGATTTAATGAGTCAAGAATTCCAAACAAGGCTATAAACAAAAAGCTACAGTTAAAAAAAATTAGTTGATACAACTATAATGAACTATTTTCTTTAGAACCACCATTATACTCTCTCAACAGATGTTAAAAAAATTATATACAAGTAACTATAAAAGAGTTTAATTAATTATTACCAGTACTCAGAATATTTGCAAATTTTAATACTAGCAAAATAAATAACCGTGTATCACCATGGAGTGGATATGAACAGTCAGTATTTAAGAATTCAGTATTTCAGAAACTACAGAAACCATAAGTTGTGTATTCACAATTACCAATTGTAAAGTATTTGGACGAAATAATTTACAATTGCCAATCAATTTAATTGAAAGTTTTTAGGCCATATCGCTGATATTGAAAAGAAATTGAATATATATATGGCTTGAAGTAACAGTTTGAAAGGAAAGTGACTCCATGAAAGAATTAACTACCACCAGTGGGAGACAACGCTCATGGATGCAAAAAAAAAAAAATCCATGACTGCAGTCACTTACCAAAGATATGTGACGGAAAGAGTCACCAACACAAGTGGCAGCACTCACAGATGGAAAATGAAGAGGTGATAATAAATGAAGCCTACCGGACAAAAAAAAAACGTACGAGTTATCCTCAGAAACTACAATTAGCCACAAAAACGATAAGCCTGAAGCTGTTGTGCCTTCTCTTCTCTTATTCACCTGAACAGATTGAGGATACAGCCACTAGGGGCTTAAAAATTAGCCTACTATATTATATCTTTAAACAATTTTCATACATTTTTTAAATTATATATTTATGAAACATAACTGATACGAATAACTTTGCTAATTCTATCAGTTATCACTGAACTAATAGAAATTTGTCCTTACCAATTGAGAATAGGGAGATTTGCACTGCTGTCGTTTGTTTCTTCCGCTTTCTTGTGAGGAGAAGTGATCTGGTCATAGAGAGTGGTCTTTAGAGTTCCTCCTAGCGAATGCTCGCTCTACCCATTGAACTGGAAACAAATTTTAATAATATAAATTAGTATATAAGTTATTGTTATTGAATAGGTTTGATGCGAATATAATGGTTTCGAGATTTCGTTAATCGGAAAATAAATAGAAAAGACCTTAATATAGATCTAGCAGTTAGATTGGAAAGAAAGAGACTCTTCATGAAAGAGACTCTTCAATGTAATGTTACGGAATGAGAATCTGGTAATCGCGGAAGTTAGAGGAAAATGAACAAACAGGGTGCAAAAACATATTGCAGTTATATTAATAAACAATCTAAGACTACATTGTTATCCCTATCTAGTGCTATTCTACAAAACAGAGAATTTCAATGAAACAAAAAGGAAAAAAAAACTTGGTCATCATCCAATCTGCAACTGTTCGTATCGAAAAATTCTCTGCCTCTTTCTTCAATTCATGACTGTTACATAGTGTCATTCGTTGAAAACTCTCATAAATGCAACATGAATATCTTACATATTTACTATTATGAATTTAAGATAGTTTTTTTTAGTATAAAGTTATTAATAAATAATCTCTGTTAATTTAAGTAGGGGTTTATCGTTTTCTTTGGAACCAAAGGCCATATCGCTGACAAATGAAATTGAATACAAGGGACTGGAAGAAGCAGTCTGAAAGGAAAGTGACTTCAAGAACAAAGTCACCTACCACCGTCGGTGACAATGCTCATGAATACAGAAGAGCTACTCCGAGAATGCATTCACTTAAAAAAAAGAATAAAAAACGACCCAATTTAAGGTCCGGAGGCTGCACTCACGGATGGAAGATTAAAATGAAAAGGGGATAGTAAATTAAGCCTAACAAACCCAAAAGTCGAAGACCTCGTAGTTTGAAAGCGTAAACCTAGTGCTATCCTCTAAAACTGCAAGTGGCGTAAAAAGATAAACATAATAAGAATGAAAAAAGACAATTATTAATCCAAATTACAACAGTTCGAGGCCAAAGGGAACCCCCTTCTATTAAATCCACCACAAACAGCTTCATGATAGGGTCACGCAGGTAAATTGCTGCCCACTTACTAACTGCGGTCTCTAACAACTGAAACATCATAGCTTCAAAACACACGTCAGAACTTAAAATTAATAAGTTATAGCATTCACTGTGCTTCTTTTGATAGCTATGCAACATTTTAATGTAATTTTGATTCAAAATGTTGTAGAGAAAAATTAAAGGGCCGCAATTTACATGCGTGACCCTAGAGCTCATGCAGGCTTATAAATTCTTTGCTACCCAGAAAGAAAGAAATTTCTTAAAGAGTTACCTGCACAAAATAAAAACGAGAATTTGGTAGTAGAATTAGAAGATGAAAATTATGGGAAAAATAAATTAGGTGAATATACGTAATTACATTTACCGTTTAACACTAACCTTGAGCATCCAGCTGTTCCGAAAATTATTCGTAGGTTTTCCCTTTTTTTATAGTGCATAAATATGGTTATATCTATTGGTATTGAGAGACTAAAACCTGAAAAAGATTTAAATTTAAAGGTATTTATAAATACAGAAAGAACAGTTTAAACAAAAAGTATATACTACAGTCTACATTATAGAACTATTGACGTAAACCGGCGGCTATTTACGAATGGAAGAATTATTTGCATTATAGAACATTATTAAAATAGAGTTTATACCTACCTAAACTCTAGAACTCTAGAGGCTAAATTAAAAAGTAAAATGTGGTTATAAGCTACAGCTCTAGGTGGTTTTTTTTCTTTCTATTCCATGTCTACAGATCGTATTCAAAGGAATTTAGGCACAATAATATAAAGTAGAATTCCGTATTTTTTTTAAATTTAATAGTTTAATTACTGTGCGGGCACTGCTTTATGACTCTAGTACAGAGTAATGCAAAGAAGTGCATAAAATCTAATTTTGCTATTTCGCAAACTGTTCCAAATTTCGACATTTTGCAGGTTTGGATACCTATAAAAAATGGTTCCACTCACTAACTATAGAAAAAAAATTCTGAAGTTCGGTATTATTTCAAAGTTCAGAAGTAAAGATAAAATTTTTTTGAAAGCACACATTTGGTAATAAATTGCCAATTCCATCAGCGATTTCAAGAAAATCTATGAAATATTGATAAATTAATAATTCGAAATGATCTCAAGAACAGAAACACTTGATATTGAGCTGGACTTCGTCTCAGCTATCAGCAAAAAACAAAAAATCAACTGGTAAAAATATTTAGAGTTCATATCCAAGAAGAAAACAACTAGCTCAGAAATGTGATCTGTCTTTCGAATATCCCAATTTCAAGGATTAAGCTGCCTAAAAATGGTAGCATTAACAATTTTTCACAGAGTTAAAGAATATAGCTTAAAATTTGAATCTAGAACTTAGAAAATAAAAGAAGCGAAAAAAATTAATTTACAAATGTATAAGTAAAAGATATAGTTCCATATGAGCATGAAAATAAAAAATAGAGTCCTCAGGACCTCAGCTAGAAAGACTGAAGAATAACTTATCCAGGCTAAGTGAAATTAGTATCTAAAGAAAGATTAATTTTCGATCTGCCTAAAACACAAGTTTTTAAATAGAGAGAGTGAAATTTGATGATCTTTCACCATGACGGCTGAAGACGAAATGTCCCGCACTGCATTAAAAAGAATGGAAATTTCTTACATGTGGGGGTAAAATGAGAATTTTGGGGTAGCGTACGATAATCCGTGGTAGTGGGTACTAGATTATTCATGCGCGCCTCAGCAATTGGACGGATACACTTTTCCGCGATAGTACCTCAAAAAAATCTACCACCTCATTTTAATCCCTCTGTATCCCCTGCAATTTAAAAAACGAAAAGAAAATGTTAACGGCACTGTGATTACATATTTCGGCACTGAAAAATACAACGTGTGCCCACCCCTGTTATAGAGCATATCTTGTAAGGCCTTACAGTCACAGCCCTAGTTATGAGTATTCATTACCATCCTTTATATTACTAGTTATGAGATCTCATAATCATCAATTAATACTAGTAGCTATTCATCATAAATATCTACCAAATTGCTTCAAATTCTTTGGTTATCATTTCATGGATTATCTTTTAGTATTATTATCTTAGTTTTAGAAAACTGATGGCAATTGAAGGCAGACTAAAGGAAATTTGTTCACTATACGGAGGGGTCTATCATATCATATCTTATTTGTCTTTCGGCGAATCCGTTTTCGACCAAATTGGGTTTCGGCAAATTCGTATTAGGAGAATCCGGTTCGGTAAATTAGGGTTCGGGAATTAGTTATCGGAGTATATGGTTTCGGGAAATTATTTTTCGGCCAAACCGCCGGATACCTATACGGAGTAGTTCTCTTACTCAGGACTGCATCCACTATAGAAGAGTTTTACTATATATAGAACAATAACAATATTTAACAATATTTTTCGTGAATATGATTACCAGAAAAAGTCTCGCCAACACAACCGAATGCTTTTCTATCAATAAAGTAAATTTCAGAGCTACTCATTTGGGTAAGTTCGATTTATCTGATGGTTCCACATCTTCATCATAAAAGAAAAAATATTTATTTTGTATTTCAATCGGTAACTCGGTATCCATGATATCTGCAGGTATCATGGATACCAATCAAAATAAAATTAAAATACTTTTTTTATTGCGTCAAACTTATACAATATCGTATTAAAACTTTTTGCAACAGAAAGTAAGGAATCAACTAAGATTTTCATTCTA
Organism: Caprella mutica; assembly: GCA_947561585.1. Classification (NCBI taxonomy): domain Eukaryota; kingdom Metazoa; phylum Arthropoda; class Malacostraca; order Amphipoda; family Caprellidae; genus Caprella; species Caprella mutica. The sequence continues at coordinate 35,664 of CANNZV010003794.1, read as the reverse complement.
AATAATATACAAAACATAGACTAACTAAATAAAAATAATTTCCATTAGTTTTTATTGCCACTAAATTCTTCAGAGTTGTGCGTGATGTTTGTGTACAGTAAACTATCGGCTATAAAGTGACTGTACTTCTGTGAGTCACTTTTCAATTACAGTTAATTGAAAAGTTTTTTTTCTGGTTACCGCAAACCGATAGTACGTAACGTCAGGATTTTTTCTCTACGGCCTTTAATCTTAACTTTCACGTCCTGGTAATCTTTTCAAATAAGACTGGTTTACGAAGTATAGTGGCGAACATAGAGCTGAAGCTAACGAGACTAGAAAATAATAGACTTTTCTTTTCGTTTATGCCACTTGAGTGCGGATTCGTTTAATATAAGTAATCTTAATATATAGGACTTCAACAGAGCAGAATTATGGTAGAGTGATATGAAATAACACAATTTATAATTTACTGTAGGTGTATATATCGTAATTATGGCACAAGAAAATAACCCTGCTCATAACACATTCAGTCACACTCTATCACACCACTCTCACACAGATATACTTTATAAAGAGTTAATTACAAGGGACTCAGAAGAGTAAACCAGAAAAATGACTATCTTTTAGTCAATTTAATAGAATAATAAAAAAAAACGAAATTTATCTATATTAATAATAGACCAGTTTACCTAATCAATACATAATTAAATTACACCTATAGAGCTTTGAAACGGGGCGTTTCAAAACAGGGCGTGTCAAAACAGGGCGTGTCAAAACAGGGAGCGTCAAAACAGTGATACGAGATACTCAATATTGGAGTAAATAATAATTTGCATGCAGCCAAATGATGTTTGAAAAATGTTATATCAATAGTGATATATTCGAAAGGCGTATGCATATGTAAATGAACAATAAAGTTTTTACAGCCTAAAAAAAACTATTCGAACCTATTTTACCAACATAAAAAACAAATAAAAATGTATTTATTACGGAGCTTTAAACTAATATGAACGAAAGAAAAAACTATAAAAATGATTTCTTACTTTATTAACGTTAAAATATTAAATTGCTAAAAATATTAAATTGCTTACAATATTAAATTGCTTTAAATATTAAATTGCTTAAATATTAAATTGCTTAAATTTCTATGTTGATAACTATACAGTTATTACATCTATACTATTTCAATTTCTAATTAATCAATTAAGTATACCTTCAGTAATACAAAACATTTTCTTTGAATTCTCTTTTGACCGAGTTATACTATTCTAGGACCTAACTAGAAGTTTCTGCTGCGTTATCGTTGCTGCCTCTTGCCGATCAGTCTACTTAATTTGTACTTCAGTCGAACCACAATCGGTAATAACTTAATCCTACATTGATAATAAATATTCATGATCTCATATTTCAGTTAATTCCCATCTTTATTTATTACTATATTTTCCATTTTTTCATATTTACAGTTTTCAAGATTTCCAGTTGCCCCTGCATTGAAGTTACGTGGATCACACACACCGTCCACGGAACATTATATAGGAACTATTTTTTTAAAACTCTAAATATTTCATTATTGCTACTGTCATTAAAATCCAAATTGAACAGTACATCTTTAAATTAGTTTCTTATTTTATTTCAACCCTTATATTAAATAAACTATTAAAATTTATACAAATTCCATCTTCCTTTCTTTTTTGATGCATGGCGCCCAAACAGGTCAATGGTCACCGGCAGTCTACGGATGATTCATCTGTTGCTCTAATTATTATTGTCTAATTTTCTCATTCACAGCTTTGCGGTCGTCTATAGTGTTCTGGGGGTGAACTCTATTATCGTTTATTACTATATTAAAATTTGAACGTTATTAATTTGTATTCTGTTAATTTTGTACTTATATTGTATAATTACTTATCAACCATAATGGCTGAATTACAAACTTGGATTAATAAGCGTAAATTTATACGCAAGAAAGCTTCTGAATTTCATGAATCTAGGAATACTTTCAATGAATTACTAGATGCTCAATTTGAAGAGCGCGCTGATGTTCTCGATACGTATGCTAATGACATTGAAAATTTGAATGATGCTATTCATAAATATTTGATTGACGAGAGTAAAGAAGTCAGTGAGGAAGAATACGAGAGGTGTCAGGAATATAAAGATAAAATAACTAGATGTATAACAAGCTTAAGATTAGAAACAACTTCTATCCTGTTCATACCAGTACACATAACTCTATTCCTTCCTTACTACGATCTCCTATAGATCCTCTACCTAGATTTACTAGTGCAGACGGAGAAGATCTTACTAGGTTTCTTATCGAATTTGAAGATACTCTTAGTAAATATAACTATTCACAGTATGATCAGTTACTGCTTTTAAAGCAACAAATTAGTGGCAGAGCCCTAACTCTTGTAAATTCTCTTGAATCTGACAAACAAGGATATAGACATGCTAAATCATTTTTAGTAAAAGCATTAGCTTCAGAAGATGTTCAAACATTTAATGTTATTAAACAGCTAACTAAATTAAAATTGCCGTTAAAAGCTGAACCATTTGAATATATATCTAAATCAAGATTGTTATCTGAGAGTGTCAAAAAATTGGATATCACTATTGATGATGTTTTGCAATATTTTGTATGGATGGGTCTTAATGATTCCTTTCAGGAACAACTAATTTCTATTACGAATAACATAAGACCATCTTTCAAAGAAATCTCTAATATTTCTTTTCAGCTGCTGAAAGATACACACTGCTGCAGAAGAAGACCAAAGCCTTCAAATCCTCTCCAGATAATTTATGCCCTGATACTACCACACCAAAGTCCTTTAATTCCTTTGCATCAGATATTAATTATCATAAGAATGATGCTTCAAGCAGTGCAAAATTTAGATCATGTGTACTCTGCCCTGAACCTACTGATAATAACTCTATTCACCCGATTTACAAGTGTGAAAAATATCCTGATGCTAAATCAAAGTTAAAACGAATTAATGAACTTGGGGGTTGTAACAAATGTGGTTTTACTAATCATCAATCAAACTCATTTAGATTCAGATTTAATTCAAAGTGTAAGCATTGTCATAGCTGGCATCAGAGTTTTAATAGCAACTCTGTAAATAATCATACTGTCATAATTTCAGATGTGTATCCGGGTACGGTTTCCAGTGATATTATTTTGCCAACATTTTCTTTTAATATTGGTAATAATTGTATTAGAGAATTGAAAGATTGCGGCAGTCAAGTTTATTTTATTGTGGAAGATCTTTTTAAGAAGTTAAATTTGAAAGTTTTTAAACATGACGTAGAACTAAAATTGAATGGCATAAATGTTTCTCAAAAATAAAAATCTAAAATTGTAGAAATTGACGCACGTTTTGGAACTTCTAATTTTGTAATTGAAGCCGTAACTATTCCTAAAATTAATATTTCTTTGAATATTAGCTGTCTCGGAGATATTGTTAAAAAGTGTTCGGAATTAGATTTAGAGTTAGCAGACTCATTTTTAAATGAGACCGATAATCGGATAAAAGGCATAGATTTTATACTAGGCACTAAGGGTGCTTTTTGTCTACCAGAATCTGATACACTCATAGGATATGATGTGATGTCAGTCCATTCACACACGCCAAAAATCTTTTGTACTATTTGAAAAATTGTTTTAATTCTAGCGTTACTAGTAATGATTATAAACCTTTATCGACCTTTACGTCTGTTATTTGTGATGAATATACCGGGCCTAATGTGACTAATTCTGATATAAATCCTATTTTTTCTAAGGACGTTAATGTAAATATTTCCCTGTTAAATCAGGCTACTGATGATATGCTTTCTGAATATTGTAAATATTTCACACATTGTAGTAGTGAATTTTGCTGATGATAATTTGAAGATTAATGAAAGTGGCAGATTGATGATGCCATTGTTTTGGAATAGTTCAGTTTCTCATCTGCTAGGTAACAATAAAAAACTTACAGAGGCTGTTCTAAAGTCAAACTTAAAGAAATTGCGCAAAGATGATGTATTGTTAAAATTAATGGATGATGTATTTCGTGAGCAGGAATCATCCGGAATTGTTGAAAGAAATGATGATTTTGAACAATTTTAATTAGATAACCCTAATCATAGTTTCTTAGCGCATATGGGTGTTTATAAATTGAATCGTGAAACTACCAAATGTCGCATTGTTTATCTTTCTAATTTGTGTGAAAAGATTCCAGGCCAGAATTTGACTGTTAGTCACAATCAAGCGATTCATAGTGGCCCGTCTCTCAATCAGAAACTCTCTTCTGCTATTCTGCATTTGAGATTTGATGAAATACTTCTATGTTTTGATATTGCTAAGGTATTTAATTGTATAGCATTAAATGAAGTAGACCAAAACAGACTTCTCTTCTATTTGTTCCGAAATGTGAGTAAAGGTGATTTCATCGTAGTTCCATACCGTCACCTTCGCTTGAGTTTTGGTGTACGGTGTAGTCCAATATCCTGATGTTAGGATTATATTATATTCTAATGTTAGATATTGATAACCATGACAGTGTGCTTAATAAATTTAAGCCTTTAGTTTATCAACTATCGTACATGGATAATTTAGCAGTTAGTGCAAATTCACACGATGAAATTACTAGCGCTTATGATAAATTACCACCTGTATTTGAACAATTTGGATTCCCATTGCAACAATTCATCACTTATGATTCTAAGTTACAAGAGACTATTGATAATGATTTTTTTATATCTACTGATGCTAATGTTAAATTACTAGACTTGAATTGGAACAGACTTGATGATGATTTGTCTACAAAGCAAATAAATTTGGATATTTCCGCTTCTACAAAGCGTATAATTTTGTCATCTATTGCATCACAATTTGACATTTATAATTTCAATGGTCCTATTTTAAATAGGGCCAGATTATTTTTGCATGATTTACAGTGGGATAATTCGTTGGAATGGGATGATAATTTGCCTAAAGATAAATTAAAGGAATGGTACAACATTTGTAAACAAGCTAATGCTTCACCTGTTATTAACAAAGTCAAGCGATTTGTTGGAGAACGTACAAGTCGGTATAGACTGATAGCATTTTCAGATAGTAGCGCTCTTATTTACGGCACTGTAATCTATATTCAAGATTTAAATTCTAACCAGATATCTTTTCTAATTTCAAAGAGCCGTATTGTTAATGAACAATTCGAGAATAAAACTATTCCTTCTCTGGAAATGCAAGGAATTGTATTAGCTACTGAATGTCTAACTGACGTGTACAAAGAACTTTCAGGTCCAACATATGGTTGTCCTATAAATATAACTGATATGTTAATATATTCTGATAGTATGGTCTGTCTTTCATGGCTGGATTCCTATCTTTCAAAATTAGATAAATTGCAAAAGAGATCGGAATTTGTTCAGAATAGACTAAATAAGATTGTGACTCTTTGCGAAACTAATTTCCCTATTACTTTCAAATTTGTATCTGGTATTGAAAATCCCGCGGATAGTGTCACCCGTTGTCTGTCTTATAAAAGCCTTTGTAAAACAAACTATCTAAGGGGACCTGTTGATGATTTTTCTTAAGAACGTAGTCATGATGACATTATGTGTATCACTGTACCTAATCCACATGCTAAACTTTGTCTTAGTTTCCAGGTGTCTTCTTCCACTGTAGCTCCTGAGGATTCTTTGAGATATGCCGATAATTTAGAAAGATTTTCTTTTCTCAGATTGCGTGGAATTTATAGTAAAGTCATGATTTTCATAAATAAATTGAAGCATAGAGTTGGTAATAAATTTCTAAAGCACGCAGTTGATTATAACTTTCTCAAAGAATCTACAGAATTCGTAGTTAAGCAGGATCAGCATTTACATTATAAAGATGTGTTTAATTCTTTTGAAGGTAACTCTGATCGTATTAAGGATATTCCTAATTTGGTTAGTCAGTTGAATGTTTATGTTGATCAGAGCGGATTGCTCAGACTGAAGAGCAAATTTTCTGGATGACTGACGACAAACTTGCAATTTTTCTTATACTTCTGTTTAAAAACAGTAGATTGACAGATTTGATAGTGAATATACGTATGTATATTCTCTTGTGTAACATATGTTAAACTAACTTTTGTGGAAGAGATGACAGTTAGAGACATAGTTTATCTACCTTATCTATTGGAAGATAATGTTATATACAGATAAGACATCTTTAATTAAGGGCTAAGAGTATAAAGATTTAGAGCAGGAAATAGTGTCTCGAAAAGAGAGGTAAAAATTCAGGCGAGCCGGACCCAGATTTGCACCTAACCGGACATTTTCCTTTGAATTTGTAAACTGCGAGGTTATATTAGCTAGCTAACTGGACCTTGTCCTAACCAGATTTGCTAACCCACCGTTCCTTCAATTTCCGGACGTCCGGAATAGATCTCGATATAACCTCATAATTTCCAGATTTTAGTAAAAATCTTTGTATAGAACAAATTCTTAATCTAATTTAATAAATATTTCGTTCGTACGTTAAATTTATCTCCTAAAGAATCAAGCCGGACTTGAAATTTAGTCGTTCTTCAAAACTAGATTTATTATTTTTTAATCTAAATACCATAGGTTAGCCGGACATTAAAATTAGCCTATTTTTTAAACTAAATATCATAGGTTAGCTGGACATTAAAATTAGCCTATTTTTTAAACTAAATATCATAGGTTAGCTGGACATTAAAATTAGCCTATTTTTTAAACTAAATATCATAGGTTAGCTGGACATTGAAATTAGCCTATTTTTTAAACTAAATATCATAGGTTAGCTGGACATTGAAATTAGGTTATTTATTTTTCAAACTGAATTCCAAAGGTTTGTGGGACGTCATAATAATTTGAACTATTTATCTTATTATTAAATTTCGAATATAGCGTATGAAATACAACAAGCTATGCATTATAACAGACTGCTTACTTGTCACTTTTAATACTTGCTCAATGCTAATATGTAACAGTTTCTACAATATTAATATGTGGGGAATAAAAGTCGTATACAGAATCAAAGTAAACTTCACAAAATTAAACACGAGTTTACACAATAATTGTGTATATTATGTATAAATGAAATCATTTTCAACAAATCACACATTTATGATTAATGCATTTGTTATTAACTTGGAACATTATTTTTAACAAAGAAATACAATCTCACATATCTAACTCTTCCTTCATTAAACTTCTAATTTTCTTTATGGTAAATTTACTAACAAGATATAGAGTAGTTTCATAATCTCTACAACAGATATTCTTCCTTTAGAAGTAAATAACCTATGAGCCACATTTCTCTGTTTGAAGGAGGTCATCAAAGACGATATTTCAGATTTCAGATTCTTTTCAGCATCGGTCTGTTCATTCCTCACTCTATTGCGTAGTTTTACATGATTTGAAGCTGAATTTTCATCAATACAAGAAAAACCAGAAAAATTGAGAGCTGTCGAGAGACGTCTGGAATTTCCCATATCAATTGAAGAAACCGCTCCAACTTGGGAAGAATTCTCTTCATTCCCTTTCCCTATCACATCTTCCTCAGTCTTTCCTGCAATCACTTCCTCTTCAGTCTCCCCTGCTATCTCATCTTCTTCAGTCTCCCCTGCTATCTCACCTTCTTCAGTCTCCCCTGCTATCTCACCTTCTTCAGTCTCCCCTGTTATCTCATCTTCTTCAGTCTCCCCTGTTATCTCATCTTCTTCAGTCTCCCCTGTTATCTCATCTTCTTCAGTCTCCCCTGTTATCTCATCTTCTTCAGTCTCCCCTGTTATCTCATCTTCTTCAGTCTCCCCTGTTATCTCATCTTCTTCAGTCTCCCCTGTTATCTCATCTTCTTCAGTCTCCCCTGTTATCTCATCTTCTTCAGTCTCCCCTGATATCTCATCTTCTTCAGTCTCCCCTGCTTTCTCATCTTCTTCAGTCCCCTCTGCAATCATGTCCTCTTCAGTCCCCCCTGCAATCACTTCTTCTCCTGTGAACTTCAATCTGGAAAAGAAATAATTTTTTAATTGAAATTATAATTAAATAGTAAACTTGAAAATATATTTTGTCAATAAATTATTTATATAATTCATATAACCTTACATTTTTCGACACGAAGTTTCGATACCTCCCTCTTCAGAGCATCGTGTTTGGGATGTGGATGCTCCAACGTTGAAAATATCAACACCGTCACGGTGTTTCCTACCACTTAAAACTTTACGCACCGATACAGATGAAGACGTAAAATCATAGAAATCATCGGCAGTTTTCTTATCGTGACCCATTGATCTGGCAATGTGGTTGAGAGTTGTTTCTGACAAATCCTTATCTCTATTGATTGTGATTGTAGACCCTCTCACTATTCTGGTTGATAGTTTCCTCTCAGAATCTATTGGAATTCTGTTTAAGACACTCATGACACCTGAAAGAGACAGCTCCTCATCTAATTTTGAATTGATCTTAGAAAATGAAGGGAAAACCACCTCGCAAAATCTGTTACTCGAAATTTTGGGCCTCAAATCACGTATAAATTTCTTTAAAACATCAAATTCCAGATTATGGTATACAACGGGGGCAGATTTCCCGTTATGATCATTTTTGTTGTGCATAACGTTCACTTGGTAGTACTTAGTTTCATCTATCAAAATTTCTTCGGCTTCTTCTACTTCATGCAAGGTCATTTTTGCAAGCTCAAGCGATCTTCTAGCAATTCGCATGGTTATAAGCGAGTTCCGCACCGATGCTATTTCTCTTTTACTGTAATTCAGATGTAAACCTTTCTTCATGTCATCGTTAACCTCAAGGATATGCTTGTGTAACTTGCTCATTATATCGTTTAGTTCACCTTCTGTAAGAAGTTTCTTCTTAGCCTTCAATTTTATAGCCATCATGTCTCTCCCTTTCATTTTATTCAGTATTTCAATTTCAGAGTTTATTTCATTTTTAATTTCTTCATATTTGAAACCATTTCTCATCAATTCCAAGCTATCATCTTCGTCTCTTCGGATTGGACTGTCGATATCTTTGAGAAGGAAAAGCATGAATAGTTTAAATTGTTCAATATATTTTATTTTTGAAGAATTAGATATTTTCTTATCACGGAACAAAATTAACATCTTCCTAATTTCTTTGCTGTTCGTGATAGATTTTATCGTAATATCTCCATGCACAGCTTCATACGACAATATGCAGTCTACTGCCATACGAACAATTCGTTCAGGGTTCTTTTTCTTCCTACTGGTGAGAACTCTAACGTATGAATCTTTGTACTCCTTTAGCACTGCTGAATAATTGAACAGTTACCCAAGGCTTACCTGTAAGGTGAAGGGTGACTTCAATTACTTCGGAAGCCATTCTTGTTCATTTTTCTGGAGTGTTCCAGAGGTGCCAACTTATGAGATGTCCACCTGCATCGGCCGTTAACTTAAGCATTCAGTATTCAAAGATCGAATCTTTTGTTGTGTATTTCTGGAGTGTTCGGGCGGGAGCGCTCCGGGCGGGAAAGAACACTCCAGAAAAATGAACAAGAATGGCTTCCGAAGTAATTGAAGTCACCCTTCACCTTACAGGTAAGCCTTGGGTAACTGTTCAATTACTTATCGCCATTCTTGTTCATTCTGGAGTGTTCCAGAGGTGCCAACTTATGAGATTTTAAAGAACGCAGCAAAAGATGAGACCAACCAATTTTCAAGTATGAATTTAAGATAAGAGCATTAGAAAATTGTAACGTTGACCCACCCTGCGACCTTGATTATTGTCAATGGTAATATTATGGTTCAAGAAAGAACAGGCAGCTGCTGCACAAGTGCAGAGATTAAACTTAGCAATGTCGATTCCTGCCTCTTCCATAATTGCTTCAATCCGTCTACCTATTTTTGAAATAGATAGGTACTGTTTGTATGATTTTCGGAAACTTACAGAGTTGATTAGACTCTCCACGAAATCTAATCCATGTACTCTTTGAAGGTTAAATATAAACAGAATTTGAATTGACATTAAAATACCTCATTTAATCAGGAATTCATTATTTCCCACACGTGGTGTATAAAGTAATTGAAATAGTCTCTTTCATGATACAAAATCTTTATACATCCATAACTTTGAAAGTTGGAACTTGATGTATAGATCATCGAGCTTGTACCGTATCTCATTAATTAATATGTTGAAATTCTAAAAGCAATACATTCCAGAGGGAAATAATTTTTCAAAATTCAAAACAGAAGAAACTTCCAAGATCATTTGTACATGGGAGTGGTTAGTCTTATTTAATTTTTATTTTAATTGGTATCCAGGATACCTGCACTAATTCAATAACTAACACTCTTTACTGCAAGAGATTTCACTATAGATAATCCAGTATTATAAGAAAACTTTATATTAATAATTTACATCATTAAATTGCATGGGATCAATTTTCTGTCTACTCAAGAAATATACCACTTGTGATCTAGCTATGTTGTTTATAGAGGTTTGGCGGAAATTCTGCACTAAAAACACATGATACTGATTTTGTACCGCAAAAAGGGGTAATGAACACTGTTGCACTTGGTCTTCCTAAATTTTATAAAGCCTCATGATACTTAAACGTTAGATATCAGCTACTATTCGGTAATCCCATCAAAATACCAACTTACTTTATCAGCATGAACGTTTTGATAAAAGTATATTTTTTCACAGAAAAATAAGTCTTCTAACAGACGTTGTCAAAATCTTTAATTAATACGAGAGCATGGCTGAATATTTGTAGTCTTGACAGTAAATATTTTGATGTGGACAAACTAAATGTCATTTGAAAAGGCCCTGCCAACCGGATTAAAATGGCCTTCAGTTCTAGAACATTAATGTGGGAGGTAGAGTCTTAGCATATATAATCCCATCCATTTTAAATAAAATTTAATATATTTATAAGAAATGTACATTCTTCAAGTTGATGCATCAGTGGTAGCTAATTACAATACTTTGAGAATCATTGTTTATGCTTACTAAACTGATTGAAAAGATTCATATTCAACTGGAAATCCATATTATCAGAGGTTATATAAACTCAGAGTTGAAGGCCACGTTTTCCACACTTCTCCTGATGATGAATAGAAATCTTTTTAATCGAAAGCTTGAAACCAAAAATACCTTCAACGCTTACGAAACTATAGTAATGAAAGGATGTCTAAATACTTTAAGCTGGATAATCATCATCAATTTCTATTCATTTGTAAGTTACCATTGACAATTTTGAGAGCATTAATTTTAAGACGTTCTAAAATTATAAAGAATAAAACTCACCATTAAACTGCTGGATGGCAGAGAGTCAACAGTTTGATAAAAAATAAAAACGTCACAATTAATAGAATTTTGCTCAAATTTGTTGCATCAATTAAAAATCATTTCTTTCTAATGATTAGGAATAAATAAAATAAAATTTCTTTCATTACTAATAACAACAGTGCTCTCTCTCTCTGCAACAGTCCATTCATATGCGAATTCATCTATCAATTAAGTAAATTAAATAGTACATAGATAAGTAACTTTCAGTTCTTAATTTTGCCAATATAGAATTCATGACTTATGTAAGTTGCATGATTCACAAGTAGAGCCTTTAGCTCTAAACTTAAGTTAGAAATGTTTTCCAATTTCTAATATCTACGGTATTATTCTCTATATGGACAGAAAAGTAATCATCTTCAAAATCAATAGAGGCCACGAGACAAATTTATTCCATTGAACCAACTACAGTTCTTCAATGTTCTAATAAATAACGTTAATAATGGATATGCAGATTCGATGGCTTTAGATAAATTTATAAATAAATGAAGTCCTTCACGTCTTATATGAATGAGAAAACTGAACCGAAAATTATCATTATTCTCTATGACCAATCTTCATACCTATAGACATTAATTTTTGAATTTCCAAAATAAGAAATAATTTGGAAATACAGGTTTTATGTAACTATGTGTACCAAATTTCTGGTTGAACTAGTTGTTGCCCTAGTGCAACAACGTATTCAACAGTCTTCAACTCTTCGTCAATTCCCGCGTCGCAGAAGAATTTATCGTGGAATATAGGTAATTAGGGTAAAGTAGGTATATTACGACACATAGTAAACTGGCCTACTAGAAAAACTATGAACAGTCTTGAATCCTAGCAGGAGGTTATCGAAATTCCCCTGTTAATTCTCTGAATCAGAGAAAAACTTAACATTGCAAATTCATTTGGGAAGAGACTGTAGGCATTAGCATATAACTAGTAAGGTAACTGGCTTCCAGCAAAATTTTTATTGAAGAACCAGACTTGGATATGCAATTGCAAAACATATCTGTAGTGGTATTAACAGTCTGTATTTGTTAAGAAATTAAATATTGGTACTTGAGACTAAAGTTCAAGTTACACGATATGTCTAGTGTTCCTTAGATGAAGCCAGTACAAGCTCGGGTCACAAATTCCCGGCTAAAATAGCTAACTAGTTGCCCTAGCTAAAAATTCATAGATTGTCTTCAATCATAGTAGTGGATATCGGAATCCCCTCTCAAATTGTTCTGAAACAGAAAATTTTCATAATGCGAGTTTATATGGAAGGAGACTCAATAGGCATATAGCCTGTAGCTAGTTAGTAGTCACCATGAATTTGAGACGAAATTTTTATAAAGAGTTAAAAAATTATACGCAATATAGCGTAACGTATATTTGATATTTCCAGTGAAAGCACGGTCTCAAAATACCGGCTTCAAACTAACTAACTAGATTTACCTTAGTCACAAAATTTTTAGGGTTTCTCTTCAAAATTCCCCTGTCTATATTATATCTCTGAATCAGAGAAAATTTCACGATGTGAAATTATTGTTAAGAGACTATAGGCATATAACCTATAACTAGTTAGTAGTTACCTGGATTATTATTAATTGTATCCATAAATTCATGGTGCTTCTTAAATGGAATACATAGCACTAGTAGCAATATCAATCTTTAAGTAGCTACCAATTATAAGCTAGATAGGGTAAAGCAGGTAAATTGCGGTACACTAATTAACTGTGTCCTCTAACCACAGAAATATCATAGCTTCAAACAATAATAAAATATAGAATGCATTCCGCTACTTCAGATATCTGAACAAATTTCAATAAAAATTCGAATCAAAAAGTTTTAGAAAAGTTCTTGCAAAGACTGCAATTGAACCGCAATTTACCTGTGGGACCCTAGGCAATGATTACAAACAAGTATTATTTACAATTTACGCCACTTTGTACCCGTTAAAAATTTATATTTTGAGTATTATTGCACATATGTAAAGTTACCATATAATATAATAAAGAAGTTCAAGAAAGTTATAGTATTATACGATATATAGTGTATATTTGTCCAATCCAGTAAAGCACGGTTACGAATTTCCGGCTTGAACTAGCTAACTAGTACCCTAGTCACGAATTCTTAGGGTTTTAGTCATCAAACCTAGCAGGGGGTTATCGAAATTCCCCTGTCTATAATTTTTCTCTTAGTAGAGAAGAATTTCACTGAGTGAAATTTGGAAAGAGACTCTATTGGCATAGCTAAGCCTATAGCTAGTTAGTAGTAAACTGGTAGTCACCAATTTGTGACGAAAATTTTAAAGAGAGTTAAATAGTTACTAGATATAGGGTCAAGCAGGTAAATTGCGGCACGCTAACTAACTGCGGCCTCTAACAAAAGAAACATCATGGTTTCAAAACACACGTTAAAAAATAATATTAATAAATTATATCATTCACCGCGCTTCTTTTGATATCAATGCAACATTTCAATGTAATTTGGGAGCCGCAATTTACCTATGTGACCCTATCATATTTTTGAGATATCCAGTTTAAGCACGGTCACGAATTTCCGGCTTTATCTATTCTAACTAGTAACTCTAGTCACGAATTCTTAGAGTTTTAGTCATCAACCCTAGCAGGGGGTTATCGAAATTCCCCTGTCTATAATTTTTCTCTTAGTAGAGAAGAATTTCAGAATGTGAAATTTGGAAAGAGACTCTATAGGCATAGCTAAGCCTATAGCTAGTTAGTAGTTAACTGGTTAGTAGTCACCGTAAATTTGGGACGAAAATATTAAGTGAGTTAGTTATACACGATATAGCGTACATTTGCAGTGTAAGCACGGTCTCAAAATACCGGCTTCGAACTAACTAACTAGATTTACCCTAGTCACGAATTTCTAGGGTTTGTCTTCGGTCCAGCAGGGGGTTATCGAAATTCCCCTGTCTGTGAAATTATTGGAAAGAGACTATAGGCATACAACCTATAACTAGTTAGTAGTTAACTGGCTCACTTAAAAACTATCAGCAAGGCCTGTTTTCAAGTACCACGCAAGATAGGTAATTTTTTAAAAATCATAATAACGAGCAAAAGTGGCTAAAATTGTATATCCTATAGAACTAATAGTAAAGCTATAATAAAAACACTTATCTGTATACGAGAACATCTAGGCTTGAATGAAAATCGAATTCAATCGATCACAAACACTGTGCACTCACAACTAGACTTTTTAAGCCTAGGAGAGCAGGAAAAAACACACACATGTTAACGCGCCGAATGCAAATGGCGAACTGAATGCTTAAGTTAACGGCCGATGCAGCTGGACATCTGATAAGTTGGCACCTCTGGAACACTCCAGAATGAACAAGAATGGCGATAAGTAATTCCTATTATCTTTATAGACTAGATTATTATACTTTTTCTGTATCAATACGAGAGAGTCCCTAAGAGTAACGTATTGCTCTTCATTTTCAGCATTGTTAATTTTTTCTCTTGTGGAATGGATATCTTCTCTTATTTTTTTTCTCTCTTCGATCTCACATTTTTGGGATTCTACGTTGATTTCGTTCATTTTCTTAGCCTCTTCTAGCTCTTCACCTGCCAACTCTACTTGTTTGCCATTTTCTTTTTTAATGTAGCATTTAGGAATTACTGGAGCATTTCTAACCAAATTTGAGTAGTTTGGATCATTTTTAGTCAATTTGTGATCTTTTTTTAGGTGAGAGGTCATGTTTTTCTGGAGAGAACCACACAATAAACATTTCTTGTGATTCAGTCGTCTCTGAACCAATTCCAATCGTTTAGGTGCTTTTTTCAACAGTACCCTGGGGTTGCATGTACTGGATGTTGCTTCTTTTTGTCCTTCACATTTCTTATTTTTCTCTAATAACTTTGCCATTTTTGTAGCAAATTCCATCTGATCACGCGAGAGAAACTTGTGAACATCCTCCAAGTGCCTTCTAATCTTGAACGTCTTTGCTGTACAATGTTGCATTGGGCATGAGAGTTTATGCGAACCGTCCTTTGCAATGACGGATTCGGACTCGCTGGAATCATCTGGTATAGATTTGACAGTCTCATCAGCACCCAAAATGTCATCTGTTTTTAAACAATACTGGTAATTCAGTAGAAAATTATTAACCAAATCAGTAACAGAGTTTTTATATTTTTCTTGTTCATTTCTCAAATTGATAGCAGTTGCATGTAAAAGATCTTTAACTGTCATCCTGCGAGTGTAAGAGTAGCTTTCAGAGGAGAAATGACACTTCGATAATGGGAAATTAAATGCAGCTTGCAGCAAATTGATATTGACTTTGTTTTCCCTCCATTCTCTCAGAATTTTTGAAAACTAGAATGATAAAAAAAAAATATTTTTAATTGACAGAATTGATAACGAGGTAAATGAATGACTACGATTCTAATTATTAGAATAAGATGTAATTATATCCTTACAAAATTAATTATTCAAATGACAGTCTCAGTATTATACAATTTAAATATTCAAAATAATTATACATGTTTTTCAGATACTATATTGTCATATAAATATTCAAAAATAAATGTTAATGAATTTAAAATTTGCTTAAATTAAGTTCACTCACATCGAATTCAGAAGTAGATAGGTCAGGAGCATGGTTTTCCATTTTCAGAGGATAGGGTAGGAATAGCTAACCAAGAAGCGGTAAATTTATAAATAGTTGTATTGAAACCTGTAATTGAAAATTATTGTAAAATACACTAAGAATTAACTAGTACTATATAATTCAAGCAATAAAGTAAATGTGATTGAATTAAGATTCTTTAAACTAAGACTTCAAATGAAGCTACTATTAAATATTAATTTTTAACTCAAACCCATTCTAATTTGCTAACAGAAGATACTATCCTGAATGTATTAAATTGTACGAAAACCGCTAAAAATGCAGGAGACTTTTGAGTGAAATTAGTTAATGCAAAAGGAGTAATCTTTTTTATATTACTCAATAAAAATATATTATGAATATTAAAATATCTGTTCTATTTATAGAGCTATATGAACTGATCAAAGAATAGTTAAGAGATGTATTTTGTCATGTGAAATTAGTTTGGGATACAGTTTAGACTTCAAAATAATCAGTATTTTAAATTGAGACTTAATGAATGTTCCACTTTTTGAAACTTGTGATTGTGAATAATGATGGAAAGCCAACAACCTCTTATTTCAGAGTTAATTTGGTAGTAGTACTGCAATAGTATAGAAATAAAGTAGCGTACTGTGAAAAATGTTAACACTGTTAAAGTTACACCAATAACTTCTCCAAAATAAAAATGTCAGGCTAGAACTTCAACCGTTTGAAGTCAGGTAGATATAGAGTGACAGTTTACGTGCGTCGATCCTGACAGTTTACTATTACGGTCTTATCCTGATAAGTTCTCCAGATATATATTGATAATTTATCACATTTTTCACACTTAGTTTATTTTATTTCCACTTGACTAAAGAAGCTATAACCATAGAAACTTTCAGGAATTAATACTAGATTTAATCAGGTAATGACAAGCTGGTGCCGTTATGGAAAATATCAGAAGGTTTAAGTAGAACTTCTCTAACTATTGTCCGAATTTAACAAGGAATAATGATAAAGTAAAATTGAAAACACTTTTTATTCTAAAGAAGACAGGAATCTTGTAATGCTCGGAACACGGTTCTTCTTGTTGGGTGGCCCATGCAAAGAATACTGAGGACAGGAGCTACTTCTCCCAACCAGTACAGGACGCTTGTTTCTTCGTAGCACTGTAAAAAGACGTAGTTATTATCTTTATGTACATTTTGGAATAATTAGAAATACCTGATTGCATTTTAGACGGAATTTAACAAGGCTGAATCTTACCATCGGTAGTTGTATTCTCCGAATTATTATCTTCAAAATCTTGTACTCTCTTTGTTAGGCAAGGGCATCCCTTCCTGAACACACCTGTAAAAACGAAAGAAATAATAGAGTACGCTAAAATTTTAACAAGATAAAATTGTTCTTTTAATAGAATGTAACTTACTTTGATCTGGATGCCTATTACAAATAGGAGGATTTTGCGGGCAGATTGGTAAAGGTGGAACTAGATTGTGGAAAGAAATAGAGTTGTTGAATGTACTGTATCATTGAATATATATATATACAGTATTCATAATAAATAATAAAGTGCACTCACCTTCTGAGATAATAGATGTCCGAGTGAAAACTTCTCCATCAAGTGCATCAGGTGCTGATGTACCAGCTTTGTAGACGGCTCCATTCAGAAGGTTTTCATTTGTGCAAGATATTTCCTCATTTGGCTGTATTGTAACGCCAGCAGTCGTACCTTGCAGGAAACTTCGAAGATCAAAGTTGTCATTAAGGTCGGGGAATTTAGGAGGTTCAAACATGTCAAACTCAGATGGATAATCTAGTTTCACATTTTGCGTCATGTCCTCGAATTCACCAGTTCCCAGTTCAACTATCCTCCATCTATCTTGGGAAAGTGCACGTACGATAGGCAGACTGTTGGCAAATATAACAACTGGAACTGGTTCAAATCTAAAAAGAGTTTTGAATTACTTTAGAGAGTATAAATATTTCATAAAAACTAATAATTTGAAAAATAATTACCTGTTGAAAATACCATTATACTTTCCTGAAGCAACGTAACCATTTTTGACACATTCAACCAGACCGTAGTCAAAACTGTCTAACTTTGATCTTGGAATGTCGAATGCAAAACCTTTTACGTTTTTTAGCATTGGTCCGATGTTATGAGTAGAAATGTTATCATTAAGAAGTGTGAAGCCATACAGTATGCTGAGGACGTTTGCTAAAAACGTCTTACCAACGTTGCCTGAAACATCCGATACCCACAAGACTTCTCTGGAAGGTTGTTGCATCACTTTTTTGAGAATTAAATTTTGCCAAGGGTAGATTTTGTACGTGCTCCATTTCTCAAACATTTTAATTGTACGTTCAAGTGTTAAGAGATAACGTTCAGCTCTCTCAAAGTACAAATGACGATCAGAAAAAGTTTTGGATGCAATTATCTGAGGTTTTTTCAACCTATCCATAAGTCCAGACAGAATCATAGGTACAGATGCAGGTGTTAGTCTGTTTCCCCGTCTTTTATCAAATATATCTGAAAAGTCCCCCACGCAATCATAATTCCCTTCCTTCGTGCAATATTCAAAATTCTCCAATGGACCCATTCGTGCTGCATTCCAGTAGGCGTCAGTGAAAATTTTCTTCACGAAGCTCAATCGATGCGATCTGAGTAACTCCAAATAACCTTGGATATGGTGAGTACCACATTCACCTACTTCAAAACCCCAGACAGCTCGTTTGACCTTGAATTCAGACTTACTCAAATGGCCTCTTATATTGAAGTCGGCACGGTAATTATTTATGGTGAAAACCCATCTGGACCTCTGTAGTGGTCCTATATGCGTCTCTAAAGTTCCTTGAGTTGATTCCATTGAGCATATAGATCGTGATAATTAGCTGAATTTGAGTTCCCCAATAGAAAAAGGAGAATCTATCATTCGAAATAAAGTCAATCATTGAAACTAACAGTTTTTAGATTCTCATTTACCACATTGCCTGCTGAGGGATTCTAAAAAAATGTGTGCATGTTCCACTACCTATAGCCGATCAGTGATAATTTAATAGTTAGGGAAGGAATTAATTGAATGTGCTGAATACACATAATTAAATATAGAAAGTATTATACCTTATACCGTATCAAAGAGATGCTAAATTATTATAGTAAAACGAATAATTTAGAAACATAAATTTACTAGAAACTTCCAATGCCTTAAGCCACTCAAGTAATATAGATATTTTTAAACGTAACAGAAAATGGGAAAATAGGTAGACAGGCATATGATTAAAAATCCAGGTTCAAACTTACTTTTTTAACTAGAAAATTCCGAATTATCCTGAAACTGGTAAAATAATGATTACCAGTTTTTAGATGTTTAACTATTCATTTTTACCTAAAACTCCTTCCATTTCAAACTTACAATACTATGCCAATGAATGTGAAGAAAATATACCCTCTAGTTTTTGTATATTATAGTATACATTATCATTCAATGTATGCTATTGTGAATTAAAAAGATCACAACGTAAGATTTTTAAATGTACTAACTGAGAATGCATATCATGACTTAACATGAGAATTTCTCCCGAACTTCTCCATTATTTGTACCTGACAAGTTCCCGGAACTAATCAAGCAATTTGTACAGTCAATGTAACTTATGAGGCGAAGTTAGGCATTTTGTGCTGTGCTATTGATCACGTAATATTGAGAAAAAAAAATAAACATACGGTTTTTTTCAAACTGCAAAAATAATGAGCATTTTCTATGTGCAATAGTGTTTCAACTTATGTGCTTATGACGTTTTAAATCGTTCTAGCATACCTTCGTAACGATCGGAGCCTTTTGAATCGAGTTATTTATAAAAGTTTGTAGTCGACGGGGCTGGAACGCCAATAGCATAATTTAAAAAAAAGTCAGGTTGGGTGTATGTGGCGGTATGTGGCAACTATGAAATTTGGATTTGATTTCAGAAATAGTTAGTTAGATACTCATTTCTTGTTCTGATCTCAGTGTGGTTACACGTGAACTGAAGTGCAGCTATAATTTATAGAGATGGCATATAATAGGAATGAGGAAGGCATTTCTACGTGTAAGTATAAAATTAGTTTTATTTTCAACAAGATTGTTAACTTCGTATTTACTAAAGAGTAAATAGAATTAGATTTCATAATAGATCATGATATTGATTATATTATTACAAATTTTGTAAATCATTATTTAATTAAGCTATGGTAATTGCGCAATTAGTGAACGTAAACAGTTACCTAATATGGCTAATGGGAAGAATAATAGATCTGATACAATTGGTAACAACCAGCGAGATCTTCTGTAAAAACTTAGAAGCCATTCAGTTTTGACTCGTTCGGTAATTTAAAGCATTCGGTAATTGCGTCATTACCCTAACTCAACTAGTTTAGAATTTAGTACATAGTATTTGACGGTGATGTGAACTGCAAACATACAAGTTATTTTTTGGATAGCTAATTAGTGTTTTTTTTTTAGTATTGTTTTCACGAGTATTAACTCTTTCGCATTTTTTAAAACTTTAGGGTAACTACTCAATCACCGAATAATTAATTTCCTATTGCCAAATAATGTTCCAGATTGGCTACTGTTATGTATTTCGATTAGATCTATTATTTTTAATCTTAACCATATTCGGTAATTTAAATAAGCACTTTTGTAACTTTTAATTGCGGCTAGTTGAAAGTCTGACAACCACTGATTTAGACTTATATTTAAATGTTACGCATGCCTAAAGGATCATTGTGTAGCTTTTCATTCATTATTGAAATCTACCAAACTCTATATTTAAATTATTATCGATTAGTCAAGAGTTTGAAAGTTTTATATTTGTGCAAGTTCTGAATTATCGATCAATTCTACATTATCGACCATATATTATAAAATTTAATTGTCAATCATCAATACTTTTTCATTTATATGGTATTTACTGTAATTAATATCAAATTTAAAGTTTTAAATTAAATTAAATTTTCTTGTATTGTCGAACATGTGGTCGATAATTCAGAATTTTCCCTAAATATGAAATTCTTAAATTTTCGATGGGTGGTTTTTTCGCTTCTATGGTATTTATATTTCATATATTTTCTAGCTTATTCGGATACGGATTCAGATTCCGAATCTGATTACGAGTGCAGTACTTTGGATGAGTTAGATGAAGCTGTAGATGGGGACTCAGACGAGGAGATTTACTCAGATATTGTAAGTTCCGAACAATATTTTTTAAATAAATTTAACCACATTCCTATGAGTCAGACTAAGTCCTTTTTACTTGCATTCCACATAAATCTTGGTGACTGTTGGACTCCTTAATCGGTAACTATTTATTTAACTTCACTAGTATAACTCCCTAATAAATTAATCTTTATTTCTCCAGGTCCAAGAACTAAATTTGGAATTCATACAAAATTCGATTAATAAATCTCAACTTCTTGGGCATTTTTCATTCGAAGATAACATCGCTTCACTTAAAAATGAAAAATTCAATCTGTTATATCGACGTTCCAAGAGAGTAATAATTGTCGAAACAGTTTCGAAAATTAAAGAAGCTCAAACAACCTTTGCACAAAAATTAGACGAAGCATCTGAATTCTTCAAATCAAATATATGTTCTGCATTTATGATGGACAGAGCATTCGGGGATGTAGAAGATGACCTTCTCTGCAATAAGAGTTTAAACCCTGTAGTTCGACAGCAAACTGATGGCTCTCTTCAACTAAATTGTCCTACGAAAGGTTGTGCTGTAAGCACACATAGACTGAAGCGCCATCTTAGATTGAAGCACTCTCACTTGAATGAAAATAAAGTGGAATTTTGCATAGTGATGGCACGTAGAATGGAAAAAAATAAATTGACCAGTGAAGAATGTACGGTGACTGAAAAACCTAATTTAACAAAAACAAAGAAGCACAGACCTTTGGAGCACGCTAGCAAGAAGCATAATTATGTTAAGTGTAATCTATGCAAGTTTCTTGCAACCAACATTTCTCAACACCTGCAAATGAAGATTCAAGAAGCTACTAACCAAACAGAGAGGACTAAATTATGCAAGAAACTGCAAAAAACTACTCAAGACTTCAAAAAGTATCGGTATAGGGACACGAGAACGTATTCTGAGAATACGAAAGTCTGGAAGGATTCTTTTGAATCATACTCGAAACTTAGAGACAATTTCAATCCAAAAAGATGTGCAAGTATGGCGATTGATATTGTTTTAAAGTATGAAGAAGCTAATGGCAGTCTTGCTTTCTCGGATCTTTCGAACACTAAGAATATTCGTAAAATGGTCCAACTGTTCAAAAATTCTGAAGGAATGAAATCCAGTAGCAAAATAAAATACCTAAAAATGTTTTCAAATTTTCTAAGGTTCCTTTTGCTGGACTGTGACAGTCCTGAGAAATCTACTGATGAAGGTCTCCCTGACAAATTATCAAAGAGCGTTCTATTTGATGAAGCATCTCACGAAGTTGATAATGTAATAGTTTCTCTCTCAAAACGAACTGGTATGGAGATTCTGGAGAGAAGAGAAGAAACAGAAAAAAAACTGATCAGTAAAGCAGAATTAATAGATATATCTTCTGCGGTACGAAATAAATTGCTGAAGATTTTAACAGTGTCCACTCTCAATAGATCTAGATATTCATGTGCAGACGCTATCACAGTGAGGAACGATCTAATAGCAATTGCCACGATTAACTTAGGGAGGCGTAGTATGGAAATTACCACCATGTCATTGAAAGAAGTGTCGGAGGCTAAAAAAACTGTTCTGCAGACTGGCGAGACTTACTTTGTCGTTCAGGTAAGAGGTGTAACATGTGAATAGTAATTTTAATATTTATTAGATATATTGTTAATCGTATTTTCTTTCACTTCAGGTCCTTGAACAGAAAGGCATGAAAAGTGGCAAGAAGGCTGCCGTTACCTTTAGAGAGGATGAGTTTGAGGTATTGAAAGTATTCATTCATGAGCTCCGATCGAAAATATGCACAAACGACAAATTGGAATGCGTGTTTCCATCTTCTGGGGAGGGAGGTAGACAGATGTCACTGAGTGGGATCTGGAAAATTTTAACTAAATACAAAACAAAAAATGGAACGAAGCTAACATCACGACTGATAAGAAAATCAAAGGTTACAAATAGCAGGACTTTAGAGTTAACAGAAGGAGAAAAGGATGCTACAGCGCACGCAATGGGTCACAACACATCCACTAGCGAGAGATACTATAATCATCGGAGTTTAATCTCATCAACAAATGCATGTCTCTCTCTTGAAATGTCGAGATCTTCAGTCGAAAGATCCTCGCATGGCACTCCTTCTCTACCAGGCCCCTCATCATCATCGACTCCCATTATGAGCTTCACTCTTTCAAAGACAGATTCACAAGTCTCTTCATCAATCCTCTCCACGGAGCGCGAATCTGTCAAAAGGAAAGTAACCTTCGAAGAAAGTAGCGACAGTTCCTATGAACCTGACATAACGATAAAGAATTTGCGGACCAAAAAACTGAAGTCGGGCAATAAAGAGGCAGAAGAGGAGCTTGAAAGATACGTCGAAGGTGTAGTTAAATCATGTCAAGAGACGGGAACTACTGACAAGCTGTACAGTGCGAAAGGATTAATTTCTGTCAAGTACGTTTCTGAAAACTTACCCACAAGTGCCAGGAAACAGTTTTCTGTCAAGAAAATAAGAAGGGTTGTAGAAAAATATATATAATCTGTAAAACTCATTAAAAATTTCCATTATATGAATTATCTGTTTCTAGTAATTTTGTTGTATGCTATCTAGCTAATACATGTTATAGTTTAATAAATTGATTCACTTTCTCTTATTTTTCTGTGCATCCAAAAAACAAAATTAATTAATGAACACGTTCCTTACCGATTACAAAAGGATCTACTGTTAGGAGTTTAGTTTAAAATATTATACTAAAAATGTCAAGGTCTTCTCATTCATTATGATATACTTCCTAAGAGTTTCAAGATTTCTGTAACTGTTCTAACTCCTCAGATTTCATACAAAGTTACATTGAAAGTTTATAAATCAGTTGAGGATTTCTATCATTAGAGTATGCAACATTCTATTGTGTATTGACTATTTACACTAGTATTTAAAAAAACTTATGATAAAATTGAACTAAATTTTCACCAAAGCTCATCATCTACCTCATTTAGTAAATCTAATCAACAGAGACTCTATGGTCTAATTAGTTTCATAAAAATTGATTAGGAATTATTTTGAATTTGTAGGCTATACTCTGGAAAACATTAGTGGCGCTAGTCAGGCTGTCAGATTTGATGCAAATATTTGCCTAAGTTGAAAATTCAAATTTAAACTTGACATAGGCTGTAAATTTACAGAAACTGTCAAGCAAATTAGTTTGGTACTGCCACCAATAGCTTGTCAGTTTCCAGGGTCATGTTAGGTTGAATCCTGTGAGTTTCAGAAATTGTCAGGCTAATGTCTCGATCATGATTTGACCTTTCCTGACCATTTCCCGGAATTTTCCATCGAGAAGTTCCACGTATAAATTAGTAGCACTCATTAAAGTCTCGAACCTATTAACTTATCTTATTTAATTCTCACATAAGATATGCATGGTTTAAATGTTGTATCCAGTTTGTGAAGTTAAATTTTAAAATTATGATGCTAATTAGTGATACAGTGAATGGTTGAAAGAGGTATTTACTTGATATGCCGCAATTTACCTAATCTACCCTAGCTGCTTCGAGTTAATTCTTCAAGTGACTAATTCTAATCGTATTATATTTGATATGAGATTAAGAGACTTAATTTCAGATTTTAGCTGATCCTTTAGTTGGTATCATGGATACAATTAAATTGAGTACCTTAAATTAAATACCTTAATATTACTTGAACGATAATGTGACGATGATCGGCAATTCGGTAATGATCCTATAAATATTATTAGCTATACAATAGCCTAACTGTGTCTAAAATCTGTGATTCGTATTAGCATTTCTATCTTGTTACAGAACTCTATTGATTAATGCGCTACAACTCAACTGCCTTTAATCTTAAATAATAGACTGGTGAACATTAATAATATATACTATTAAAATATATAGTTGAACCCTACCAAATACTACCTAGACTTCACTTTCCATAAAGAATAAAATAAGAGTTATACCACAAAGATAAAAGGCACTAAAAATTAAGTCGTACTACTTACTGTTGATCACACACAACTAATGAAAATTACAAACTAAGAGAATAGATTTTGATATGCTTTATAATTGCCAGATGTCACTAATATATTAACTTATTTTTCTCTAACTTGCCAATTTTAGTTTGGGCTACGCACATTTATTTTAAGGTGACTTTTTCATTAAACTATATCTTTTGAAAAAGGTTTTGAACAGTATTTAGAACATGCTACATCGATGTAGCGTGCTCCATATTCCTTGTACGGTACAAATTCAAAGAGAAAACATCTATATTTACTGTAGTTTTTCTTATTTTCTTAAAAATAAATTTTTTTGTGCTAGTATTACAGGCCGAGTAACCCACCCAATTGCCGGACATTTTTATATCTGAAGTGGGGGGAAGGGGAGAGGGGTGGGGTTAGAGGCGGAGCATTAGAGGTGGAGCAACTTTTTTTTGACACACATTTTACTTAAATAAGAAGATATAACTCTCAATTTCAGAACAAAAACTTAAATTCATTTAAAGGTTGTAATACTGAGAATACATAATTAAACGAAATTGGTTGGTTGCAAGTGATTTATGAAGATTTTGATATGGTTTTACGTTTGTCAAAGTGCATTACGCATTTCATTTGTATTTTAAGTAGTTGAAAATAGTGTGAATAATACACTCCTCTCAGTATTCAATATGGAAGCGAACAACTCTCAAGTTGGACGTTGGTCATTCACTCTCAATAATTTTGATAGGAACTGCAACTATGCAGATCATTTCAAAGTTCATGACTTCAAGGTGAAAAGGTGTGTTTTTGGCCGTGAAGTGGGTACAGAAAGTGGTATACCCCATATGCAGGGATACCTCGAATTATGGCGGACAATGAGGTTGGCACATATGAAAAAGATACTGCCTCGGGCACATTGGTCACCGGCTAGAGAATCTTCTCTTGTGAACTATCGCTACTGTGTAAAAGGTGAGGAGAATTTCTAATAAATTACTATTCAGTATAGTCCTACATAGGCATGATAGACATATATTTATATTGAATAGATTGGCAGGTAGATTAGATCAAATTTTATATATTGTAGTTCTTCTTTAGTGATGAAAAGTCTTCGGGTATTTCATTGTAGAATTTTCTTTGCTATTTTAGGTACTGTTTTCTGTTAACTATTAAATAGTTAACATTTCTTTTGAGATATTTGAAAGGTCTATTCATTTTCTGGGTGTCGATTTAGAGTTCCATAGTAAAAGACAGGGCGTAATTAAAGAGTAGATAAATTTTTAAGTTTAAACAATTTCGTGTTCTACGTTGAAGGGAGATTATTAAAATTCATCCAGTAAACCAATTACAGTATGATTAGAATAATTGTACATGCTACGCTTTATTTTAAATTAGTGACCAAATCAACTTAAACTTATTGAATTGCAACTATATATTACACTGTTACATAAAAAGAGTAATTGATGCTACAATTTCCCTATTACTAAGAGTTCGAATCTATGTCTTCGAATGATTATTCTTATATATAACCTACGTAAATTTACTGACTGAAAAGTTTCTTATATCTGACAGTTAAATTTGATAGTTCTGTTTTATTTATTCATTTTTAGGTTAATAATTTGACGATGAAGTCCTTTACTTTTTCTACTCAATATATTGAAAATATCTTATTGTTAGTGATAGTAATCAAATTATATTGAAAGCTTCATATTAAAATTTTTTCAGAGAATGATTATGTAATCGTCGGAGATTTCTCAGCAGAAGAGGCTGGAAGCTCTGCAGCTAATAATAGGGATGCTACTAGACCTTGTGGAATTGGCATGATTGTTAGAGGATTATTAGCAAAGCCATATGCTAACCAAGTGAGAGTGTCGAGAGAGTATTCTCTCAACTACCTTTTTTACGAAAGGACTACAAAAATGATTCGGGATATGAGAGTTCATCATAAGGAGTACAGTGCCTGGAAGAAAAAGCTTCTTTATCCTTGGCAATACCAAGTTTTGAGCAAAATAATGACTCAAAATGATAGATCTGTGTTGTGGGTCTTGGATAAGGAAGGAAACCACGGAAAAACCTTTTTAGGTCTCTACCTATCATACCTCTATGGTTTCCAGTACTTCAACAGTGTTCTCAACATCAGAGATATAGTAAGTCTTATCAATCCATCATCTAATGGTATTGTTCTTGATATTTCCAGAGCATGTGCTCAATCATTCGACTATTCATCTCTGGAAAGCTTGAAAAATGGAGTGCTAGTATCCGGCAAGTACAGGGGAGAATACAAGCGCCTCAAATCGACAAAATTAGTATGTTTTGCCAACTTCTATCCAGTCTATGGCCAATTATCTGCGGACAGGTGGGATATTGTTACTCTTGGAGAAGGAGATTTAACTTATCTCGAGAAACATCAGATAGTCTCTCCTAACACACTGTACCCATGTCAGAAGCCATTGCCGTTACCCGATCTATCTGATGACTTCAACCTGAGGACTTACCTGCTTGACAGACTCCCTTCGTTAAATCATTATGAAATGATAGACGAAGAGATACCAGTTGTAGAGACTAATGAATTTCCATACCCACCTGCAGTTGCTTCTACTTCTGCTGGTTAATATAAATGAAAATATTTTGATTAATTAATTTTCAAGTTTAATTTTCTTATTCTAAATGTATTAATATCTATCTTAATGTATTTCTTTCAGTTTCTAACTTCAACAACGAAGCCCGAGAAGAAAGACCTATTGTTTG
The DNA here is from genome assembly GCA_947561585.1 of Caprella mutica. Lineage (NCBI taxonomy): Eukaryota > Metazoa > Arthropoda > Malacostraca > Amphipoda > Caprellidae > Caprella > Caprella mutica. The sequence continues at coordinate 7,869 of CANNZV010003794.1, read as the reverse complement.
CTTAATTCATCCTAACCGTAAGTACTGAAAGAAAATTTCGAATAATTCAATTTTATTACATAGATTTTTTTAAACTAATCCAAATATATTGCTATGTTCAATACAGAGACTGCTTTCAAGAAAGGATGCCCCTGCCGACAAAAGGGAAATAGAAACCGAACTGATGAATTGCGGGGCGATGGTGAGAGCATGGCACTGAGGGACCACACGCGGATAATTCCACTTGGTGAACAGGCGCCGGACACTCCATCGAGGAACCAGGCGCCGGACACTCCATCGAGGAACCAGGCGCCGGACACTCCATCAAGGAACCAGGTGCACGCAACTCCATCAAGGAACCAGGTGCACGCAACTCCATCAAGGAACCAGGTGCTCGTTGGTCAACCAATAATGCATGCCCATGGTACTCCATCAAGAGACCAAATACGAGGAACTCCATCCAGGGATATTATTCAGAGAGTTTCATCTAAAGGTGAGTCTTGTATTCTCAATTTTATAAATTTTGCACAATTAAATGCACCACTTCATCTAAGTTCTAAATCATTTATCGAGAAATTAAAATTAAACTGAAGAGCATCAGAATTTTTTATTTGCATCAAAAACAACTATGACTAATTTAATTATTTTTAGTAGCATTGTGAATAACTTCAATAAATCTTGTTACGGTTAAATTTGTGTTGATTTCTTTTTCATATGATTTGAAATATTTCCTCAATTTGATTTCTGATCTCGATCTCGAATGGATAAATGCCATAGCTCGTCAATCTTATTGTCCATCTGAGTCCTCATCAATCCCGTTGAATAATTCAGGGAATATAATACCTGGTCAAAGTAAGAAGACTAAGAGGAAATCGAAGCTGTCGCTCTCTCTTGATAGGAAAAAAAGAAGTGGGTGAACTACTTGATACTGTATATATAAATAATAAAATATTTGAAATAGAGTGTTAAGAAGACTACCACTTCAAATGAATAAATAATTTATAAAAACTATTCCAGGAACTTCCATCCCTGTTATAGAAACTACATCAGACAGTGATGATGACTTCGTCATCACTTCCAAGAAATAAACATAAAATACTTTGATTTTGTTTCAAATTGAACCTTTTAAAAACTCTATTAACTAAGTTCCACAATCCATTATAGTTTCTTTAATATAAAATTTAACTTTATAAGTTACTCAGCTCATACGAAAATACAACAGTCGAATACCTTTACAATTACCTTCACTACCTTATATTCATGACCTAGCCTTGTTATTTACTTGATCATCTAACCAACTAATTTATCAACCAATATCATAGTTATTTCTTTCATCTAACCTATTTATTTATTAATAGACCTCATGAAGAAATTTACCAAAAATAATATTATCTTGAGATACCAGGAAAGGTATCCAAAGAATTTATAAAGATTAATCTGAGCAATCCATTATTTCATAATGAAAAATTAAACAATATTCCTTCGAAATAAATAGTCGTGTTATATTAGTCCCAGAAAATAAATGGTCTATTCTAATTGTTAGCCGGACCTGACTCCACTTTACGATTTATTGTAGGAAAGAGCGAAGAAGAATAAGATTAGAAAAGATCTAGAAAGAAACGTAGAAAGAGTGAAAGGGTACATGCCAAGAGTGATGAGGCAAGATAGGGAAAGAGTAAAGGATGATAAAAGTGCTAACTTAAAAAAAAAATAGTACGAATAGAAAAGAGTGAGAACTTCCTGAAGTCAAAGTTAAATAATGAAAGAGTACAGACAAATCACGACAATCAAATCAAGATCGAAAGGGTCAATAAAACCAAAAATAGATTTAATATATTTTAATACAAATTGGTACGAACAAAATTAGACAGCTACAGGTACAGCTCGTACAATGGACAGTACATGCATCGGAAAATAGTCCGCTATATGCCGATCAATGGGCGCTATGGCGGACTCAGATATTACTTTAGTTGGGGATTTAGGGGAGAACCGGGAGCATTCGGACACTTTTTGGGGAAAATGAATAATTCTTAAGCTAATTAGAATTTAACTTTAAAAATATTTCTGTATGTAGATAAATCATTTTACTTCAATTTTATTAAGACTGTTTTACAGTTTAAACCTCCATTCGAAAGTTATAAGACAAAATGTAAGAGAGGTTCAAGTGTCCGAATGCTCTTTCCTAGAGGGAAACTTCGAAGAAGCTGGGAGGATGATTCGGACACCATAAAAAGGTTTAAAACATTGGAAATTTGGGTAATTAACGATAGCATTGAATTCGGATCTACTAATTTAATTTAAATAAACCATAATGTCTTGTTATTCAAAGTAATAATTCATCGTATTTGAAATTTTATCATGATAATATTATTGTAATGATTGAACATTTTCTCCAACAAAATATAGATAGCCCATGAGTAATCACTGTGAAATTATCCTTATATTTAATAGCTAAATATCAAAAATAAATGGTATAACTATATCGTTTTACTTTGGATATAACTATTTCCTTTTTTTTGGAATTCACCAAAATTAGTAAATTACATCTTAAATCGAATGTTTAAAGTATAGTCCGTAAGTGTAGATCTTGTTACACATCCAATTTCAGCAGCTTTTCTGACAGATAAACCTTTTTGGAATTAATCAAATTTTTTTGAATACCTTCTTTAACACGGACTCTATCAGTTTTCCTTTATAAAGAAAAAGCATGAATATGATCGCCAGACTGTCAAATAAAGACGCTAATATTAAAAGTTGCAACTAATCTTATAAACGAATACTATGCCAATTAAAATAGTTCAGAATGTCCTTTTTATTAAGAATTACTTCAATAAATTGTAATGGTGGACTGAATTGGATACAGAGGGAAGGTTCGGACACCGTCCGAACCAACCTAAACAGAAGTGTCCGAACCATCCCAAATGACACTTCAAAATTAAAAAAAAATACATTTTTCTAATTCATTTGTATTTTTTTTTAACACACCAAACATAACATAAAATATTGATATAATTCATACCTTTGAGATTGAGAATCAGTTTCGTATTCATATAGTCCTCACACGATCTAATTGAATCACGAAAAATTACATCATTTTTGAAGAAAACCGTAAATTACACCTCGGGGGCGACACACTGCTTCTCCGCACTGGATCTTTCAAATTGCTGACGGGTAACACCTCGCACAAATTCAGTTGCAATAAGAGGTAGTTCCAACAATTATTAATATGTTTAAACGAGTTGTTCGAACTATCCCTCTGTCCGAATGCTCCCGGTTCTCCCCTAAAGTTTGCAAGTTTTCTTTACCAGCATTCCAAAGAAATGTTAATGAAGATTAACAATCTCAGATTATTGTTAAATGAAAATTTTAATGAGAATCTTGTAATATTTAAATACTTACTTATAAAAATGTACTATATAATACAGTAGGTATAACTGTATACAGTTACTATTCTAACTAATATAGAATAGTTACACCTCTTTTTATTTTTTATAGAACTCTTCTAATCAAAGAAAATTTATAGGAAAAGAGTAACTAGATCAAAATACTTAAAATCTGAAAACAATATATATTAAAGTGTTGATTGTAATTTTGTAAATTGTAATACCTCTGAATATAGTAAATGTCTGACTAGATTTTTGTTAGACGGATAAAAAAGTGTTAAACAATATAATTTAAAGAGGTCGATGTAGCGATCTGCAGTCCGGTGAAAAGGACAAATTTTGTCCGCTGTAAGAGCTTTATCTGTACTGGACTTATATGTTAAAATCAATAAATTTTCTATCTATCTATAATTAATTAATTAATCAGAATGGATTACCATCTTCTTTGGAACCAATTCTGATAACGGAAATTAAAAACAAGTTATCGGGAGAAGAAGTCGGAAAAGAAAGTGGCTCCAAAAGCAAAGTCATATACCACCAGTTGATAAACAGACCAATTGAAGCATAAAAGCTACTCCGTGAGTGCAGTCACTTATCAAGGAATGTGACGATAAAAGACACAAACAAGCACTGTGGTGGCTGCACTCAGGGATGGAAACCGAATGAAAGAGGTATACTAAATGCAGCCTACATGCCTATTTCCTATCCAACACAAAAATTTAAAGATCTCGTCTAAATAATTATATAATAAGTCCTAAATATACTGATTCATTGAAAAATATACAATATCATGGTGTGTGGAAGGATCACCGCCCTCCTCAATTCACCACCAAAAAGTTTTCGCACCAATTCACCGCAAAACAATTTAATTCAAATATAACAATAATACAACAAACTTTTAATAGACATCAATTACGTGAAAAATACAGGCATGTTTAAGATGTAGAATATTGAATTAATATTACCGGATATATGAAATGAAATAATTTATAAATTATGTAATGACTGTTGTCTAAAAAATTAATTTCTTTTGGGGTAGTATTTACTCAATATATATAAGCTACTGACACAAAAATTACGAATCCCAGGCATTTAACGTAACTGTAGTTCCAGGAAAAAGCCATTGTGCTATGAAAAACTAGCTATTTTATAATAATTAGATATTAATACTCACATTTCGCAAATGAAATCCCTATATTACGAGGGGCATTAGACTTCTTAAGACGTGGGACAAATTGATTTTGGTTCGCTGGGTAATTTTGATAGAAATGTTTTTTCTAAAATACGCAAATGTTTGTTAATTATATTTATAATTTTGTCTAAATGTTATTTATAGTTTTGTTTAAATAAAGGCTGTTTATCTGATTGATTTTACTTTTCCTCCTATGGTGCAATCTTTAATATGTTATTAGAAAAATCTATCGAAAATAATAAGTGTACCATTAAATTTCATTTTCTATGAAAAAAAAAATATATTTCGTTGCACAGAAATTTCTATCTGTGGCACTCGAAAAGAAATAATTTCTGCCCACCCCTGGTATAGATTGAACTTTAAATTGTAAGCATGAAGCACTGAGATTATTTAAAGTTCAATTGTATTAATTTCCCTTCAAAATGGAGTAACATAAAAATTCGTACAAATATAAAACAGAAAATGTGCACATCTGTGGATTTAGAAAATGTATGCTGAAACTGCATCTATAACTACCGTAGTCTTGTTCAACTTATACACCATGATATCGTAACATATTTTGGTGTGTATATTTAATTTCAACACTCCTAAAGTGTGTCTATGTGTGGACAAAAGAGTTATGTACTCAAGTGCATAGTTTCTAATCGGATATGTACTTCAGTAGAGAGCCTGTCGCTTCCTGTGTCTTACTATCGCCTCATGGTGCACAGATGAACTTAACATAGGAACACTATATCCTAGAGAGATAATGTAAGATTTACACAGGATGCTATTACCACAGTCTTTAGTCTATTTATTTTGTGTAACCAGTGACAATTTTAAGCTCTAGAAGTTTATACGGAGAAAAAGTCATTACTGAAATTAGTGAAACTGCAAAAATAATTTGTAGTGATGATTATTATTATCAAATCATATATTTGATCAAATTAATTCTTTTTACAAGTTAAGTTCCATCCTTCTCAATATTACATATCCTATTAATCAACGACTGACTAATATATAAATTGGAAATATTTGTTTTTAAGATAAAACTTCTTTAAGATGAAATTAACGTGTTTTGTAAAGTGCTTCAGGCAAGAGTTGATGAATAGAAAAATCATGTCCAAGACCGTTCAACTTTACAACGAATGGAGGAGGAAAAGGAAGAGTTAATGCTAATAGTATCATGCAAGCATATTTCCTTTATGGCTTCAGTTGGTGTCAAACCCTACAAGTGGTGTTAAAAGGTAAGAAAATAACCCCTTTTATCAGCTAATCTATTTTTTACTGAATTCTTATTTTTACAGAAGGGTTTCATGGGTGTCCTGTTGCATCGTGTGAACTAGAAATGATCAAACTAGCAAGGGAATTGTATTAAGATAGTGTTTTAGATTATTCTTCACTTTTCTTAACTTACTCCTCACTCCAAAGCAGTGGTTCCCATACAGACTTTCATTTCTCACGAACCTAAACTGAAAATTATCAAAATAGCCACGGACCACCTTTCATATCCATATCATAGAGTGTCACTGTCTATACTTCACGACATGAATATATATTAATAAAATATATTGTAGTTCAAAATTAATCAAATCAAAAAGTGTAAAAATTGATAATAAATATATATATTTTACTATTGTGTAATAGTGGATAGAAAATGCACAACAAATTAAAAATATTTCGGATCATTTTCTCAACTAGTAGATACACTAGTTATTGCCCACTAGTATGGGCAAAAATATTATGATTTTTACATTCATTAAATTAAAATCAAATAGTTATTAATATTATGGTCCAATATGGTAAAGTGTATCATTGAAACTCACAAAAACCTTCATAGAAAATGCATTGGAGAAGGTTGTCTACCCTACTATTTCAACATCACCAATAATTGAAGGATATCATATCAATGAAAACAATTCAAACCTACTTTTTATAATAGTCCGTGTTGTTCTTTACTTTCTATTTTATTTATATGAATTTCATAGAAAACTACTAATAGGGTAATACTATATAAAATAATACTTTTATAATAATAATTTACAGGTAAAGCTCTTTGAACGCCCAGTACATGTACCGGAAAAGCGTTCGTTGTAATGATCAGTGTTCGTTGTAACGATACATCATTTAGTTTGGTTAGGGATTTAAATTTTGTAAGTTTTCTTTAACAGCATTTAAAAGAAACGCTAATATAGGTAAACAATCTCAAATTATTATCAAAGTAAATTTTTTAAATAAAACTTTTTAACCCTTTCGGGCCGAATGAGCTAGTATGTCCCACTAATAACATTAATATTCTATTGGGATATATTGTCCCAATAGTCTGTGATGTTCACAACTGATGGGAAATATTTTCCCATCACAAGTTTGAAATAAACACTATATTAATAGATTAAAATAAGGTACAAGTACACAAATATTATTGAAGAAATTCATTATTACTCATAATGAACTCAGGAAAAAAGTCAGCGCGAAAGGGCTAATGTTTATATAACTTACTTATATAAATCTACTGTACCTACTTTAAATTCATTAGTAATATTATAATAATGTTTCTCTCTTAATTGATGTTATGTCTATTGCTTTGTAAAATTTATATTTACTGTATTGTTTTACAGGCTTCAACTCTCCCACTCACACACTCTACACTCACACTCACTCAGATATCCTACTCCTACTCTCACACAAACAAAATTATCATAACTTTTGTAAACTTATTGTTCTCGTGAATATAATTATTCTAGTTATTCAACTTTATTCCACCTACCCCTTTTAATATCAATTGAAACTAAACTATTTTAGCGGTAAATGAACTGCGTCGCTAAACTACAAAACTTTTCTAAAATATAGAATAGTTACACCTCTTTTAATTTTCTATAGAACTTTCTAAATTTGATAGGGATAGGGTAACTAGATCAAAATACTTAACAAAAACTGTAAACAACACATTAAAGGGTTGATTGTAATTTTGTAAATTGTAATACCTTTGAATATAATAAATGTTTCACTAGATACTTGGTATAGACGGATAAAAAATATGTTAAACAATATAATTTAAGATGTCGTTGTAGCGATCTGCAGTTCATTAGAACAAAGAATTTTTGTCCTTTGTAGGGGTGTACGTTCAAAGATCGTCCTCTGTAAGAGCTTTAGCTGTATATACATATAATGTAACATTTATTTCAATTTATTTCTTCTTAAAAGTAACAAATTACATTATAGCACCACCTTGATTAACTACTTAAAATAGTCGAAAATGACACGGACCAAATGAATGTTCGCCAGGAACCTATTTCTTGTTCATAGGTTCACAGCGGACCTGTTTGGGAAACCCTG